>SJYC01122442.1:0-51213 GCA_006408675.1 Madoqua kirkii | reverse complement strand
TTACTCCTCACCCCACACTCCACACTCCACTCCCCGAAAGACCTGCTGAGTCAGAAGCATTGGAGTGGGGCCCAGCAGTCTGTACTTCACCTCCAAGTGACTCTGAAGGTCAGTAAGATGAGGCCGTGGCTTAGTCATGACTCGCACCCTCTCCATCATGGGGAGCGGCCCAGGGTCAGGGTTTGGGATTAGGGACACCGTCCTCCAAGATAGATCTAACATTGACTTTCACGAAATTCCTCCCACCCTGTCTATCCGAGCAGAAGCGATTGCTTATTGCTCTTAAGGCTGCCCAGCAGAAAACAAGGGACCTGTATTCAGTGCCCTGATTCCTTCTCAGACCTCTTGAGACTATCATTGACACAGCCAGCTTGTCTTCTTGAGGAGGCCAGTATAAAAAAATCACTACATAGGGACTTCCCTGGCAGTCCAGTGGCTGACTCTGAGCTCCCAATGCTGGGTGCCCAAGTTCAATTCCTGGTCAGGGAACTAGATCCCACAAGCCACAACTAAGAGTTCGAATGTTGTCACTAAAGATTCCACATGCCACAATGAAGATGGAAGATCTCACGTGCCACAACTGAGACCCAGCACAGGCGAATAAATAATCTTTAGGTTGGTGAAAAAGTAATTGTGGATTCAGACCATGAATGTTAAATCATTATAACTAGGTTCAAACACATCTTTACTAATCAAATTAGGAACGATTACAATCAACACATTTTTGCCACTGAGAAATGTTTGTTTATTCCTGTAATGTAAAAATCCATGCTTCATACTTACAGGGCAGCAATGGAGAAACAGACATAGAGAATAGACTTATGGACACGGAGAGAGAGGAGGAGAGGGGGAGATGTATAGAAAGAGGAATGTGGAAAGCATTCCCATATGTAAAATAGATAGCCAAGAGGAATTTGCTGTGTGGCTCAGGAAACTCAAACAAGGGCTCTCTATCAAACTGGAGGGGTGGGGTGGGGAGGGAGATGGGAGGGAGTTGCAAGAGGGAGGAGATATATGTATACCTATCTGGTTCATATTGAGGTTTGACAGAAAACAACAAAATTCTGTAAAGAAATTATCCTTCAATAGAAAAATAAATAAATTCAAAAAATAAAAATCCATGCTTCAGGATTTGACGAGCTCTTGGAAAGCATTTGTTTTTTTTCCTCCTGCTGCTTGCGGAAGCATTTTCCCTGCAAAAAGTTTCAAGGTGCTTGAAGAAGAAGTGGTAATCAGTTGGCAAGAGGTCAGGTGAATATGGCGGTTGAGGCAAAACTTCATAGCCCAATTCATCCAACTTCTGAAGCGCTGGTTGTGCAACATGCAGTAGGAAATTGTCGTGAAGAAGAATTGGGTTCATTCTGTCCATGGGTGCTGGCTGCAGGCCTTGAGGTTTGTGGCGCATCTCATCGATTTGCTGAACATACTTCTCAGATGTAACAGTTTCCCCAGCATTCAGAAAGCTGTAGTGGATCGGACAGGCAGCAGACCACCAAATAGTGAGTATGACCTTTTCTTGATGCTAATTTGGTTTTGGAAAGTGCTTTGGAGCTTCTTCTCAGTTCAACCACTGAGCTAGTCATCACCGGTTGCTAAATAAAATCCACTTTTCATCACATATCACAATTCGATTGAGAAATAGTTCGCTGTTGTTTCATACAATAAACGAAGATGATACTTCAAAACGATGATTTATGTGATTTTCAGTCAGCTCATGAGGCACCCACTTATCAAGCTTTTTCACCTTTCCAATTTTCTTCAAATGCTGAACAACAGTCGAATGGTTGACACTGAGTTCTTTAAGTTCTCAGGCAGTTGTAAGAAAATCAGCTTCAATGATCCTCTCGATTGCTCATTGTCAACTTCTGATGGCCGGCCACTGCACTCCTCATCTTCAAGGCTCTCGTCTCCTTTACAAAACTTCTTAAACCACCACCGTCCTATATGCTTGTTAGTAGTTCCTGGGCCAAATGCGTTGTTGATGTTGCAAGTTATCTCTGCTGCTTATAACCCATTTTGAATTTGAATAAGAAAATTGCCCAAATTTGTTTTTGTCTAACATCATTTCCCTAGTCTAAAATAAATATGATATAAACAGCAAGTGATGTCATTAGCAAAAAAATAAAGTGAGAACTGCACATTAAAATGGTGTATAATATAACCATATTTATTTAAGAATGTAGTCCAATATCAAACAGCAAAGTTCAACAATGCAAAACTGTGATGACTTTTGCACCAACCTAATCAATAAATACATAGATTTTAAAAAAGAAAGAAATTATTACATGTATGACTGGGTCTTGCTGACCCACACACTTTGATTCACACTGCATTTTCAGCCAAAATGCATTCACTATTTGAACCATCTATCCTCCATGGAAGGGGAAGAAAAGCAACTATAGAGTTAGGTTGTTCTATCATACTGAAGCCTTAACTTCTTTTCTCAAGAAGTGAATTTAGGCAAATTACAATTGTAGCAGGAAGAACTGAAGGTTTCCTAGTCGAGGTTTGGCATAGCACATTTATGGCTGAAGCAGGCTTCCTTTCCACATCCTTGGCCTTTATCTGATACTGAATTCATCCCCTGGCTTGTGCTGGCAAACTGGATCCCCAAGAGGTATCCCAGTGATAGAACGAACGATGTAGGCTGGGATTCAACAGAGCTGCAGATAAACCACAGTTGAGTATGACACCCGGAGAATAAACAGGAAGATGCTTCTAGAATGCTTTGTGTGTAAAACAGCAGGGTAGTGAGAGAACTCTCTCCGATTAATAGCTGCCTAGGGGGAATTGCATAAATAACAGTTGCCAGATGTGGGGTTGTGTTAGCCACGGTGGTCGGAGAGTCAATAACATAACGTTGGTTGTTGACACCTTTTGGCCTGGATCTCTATAGACTCGGAGAAAAACCAGGACTTAGAAAAGAACTGAGTTCTCTCTGCACAGTGCCCCTCACCCCGCCATAGTTCTTCCTCTAATTCAAAGCTTCAGGCCCTGTGAGCTTTTGCCACTATTTTACACAATAATATAGTGGTTCATGGCACTAATCTATCAGTATCTTGCAGTTGTTTGCTGGATAGAAACGTAGACTTTTTTTTTGAAGGTCACTATTGTTGTTCATTGTTCAGTCCAGTCCGCTCTTTGCACCAGATGGCCAAAGTATCAGCATCAGTCCTTCCAATGAATATTCGGGGTTGATTTCCTTTAGGATTGACTGGTTTGATCTCCTTGCTTTCCAAGGAACTCTCAAGAGTCTTCTCCAGCACCAGAGCTCAAAAGCATCACATTTTCGGAGTTCAGCCTTCTTTATTGCCCAACTTTCACATTCATACTTGACTACTAGGAAAACCATAGCTTTGACTATACAGATCTTTGTAGGCAAAGTAGGTTTGTCATAGCTTTATTTCCCAGGAGCAAGCATCTCTTAATTTCATGGCTGCAGTCACCTTCCGCAGTGATTTTGGAGCCCAAGAAAATAAAATCTGTCACTGTTTCCACTTTTTCCACTTTTATTGCCGTAAAGTGATGGGACCAGATGCCATGTTCTCAATTTCTATTTGGATAAAATGTAAACTTCTATTTGACGGTGGCGATGGTCAACAGTAATCTACGGAGGCTGGGTTGGAGAAGGCAATGTCACTCCACTCCGGTACTCTTGCCTGAAAAACCCCGTGGATGGAGGAGCCTGGTGGGCTGCAGTCCATGGGGTCGCTAAGAGTCGGACAAGATTGAGCGAGTTCACTTTCACTTTTATGCATTGGAGAAGGGAATGGCAACCCACTCCAGTGTTCTTGCCTGGAGAATCCCGGGCACAGGAGAGCCTGGCGGGCTGCCGTCTATAGGGTCGCACAGAGTTGGACACGACTGAAGCGACTTAGCAGCAGCAGCAAGGAGGCTGGGTAGTGGGGAATACAGGTGATTGGTTCAGTCGTCTGGATGGAGGTGAGGGTGTCAGAGCCTTTAAGGCTCTGGGACAAAGAGGAGTATAAGTGTCAAACACACACACACAATTGTACTTATGGTTGAAGGAATTTAAGAGCTGGGATCCTGAGGCCCAGAGGAAGGGTTTCAGACTCCTCAGTGAACCGCAGGCAGAGAACCAGACCAATTACAGAGCTTATGTTTCTGATCTCTATCAAATGTCAAAAGGTGAGACAATTGAAGGGAAGGAAATAACTAGCAAGTCTGCGAAACATCCCAGGCAGAGGAAGGACTTCAGTGAGTGCACTGGGGCTTTTCAATTTTCAGTTACAAAATCTCGGCCACCCCACCAGCGGGCCTCACACCGAGGAGGAGGAATTCCTCGCATCCCAAGAGTAAGCTGGGGCGCGCGGTGGCTACTAGGGCGGGAGTTCTTGCTCCCCCCGCCGCGCGTCGAGGCTTTACGGTAATTCCGCGGGGCTCGCTGCCCCGCCCTCGTGCGCAGGCGCAGAGCCGTTGCTCGCCGAGCGGTTGCCGGCGAAGCGGTTTCCTGAGCACCTTTGCGGCGAAACCCGCTGGTGCAGGACCGGCCAGGGCGGCTCGGCGGAGCCTGAATCCCCGGCGTCCGCCACCTGCGGCGTCCTCGGTAAGTCGACGGGCCCTGCGGGAAGCCTCCTCCCCAGACCCGGGAAGGCATCCTCGCGGGAGCCGGGGCCGATAGCGGGAGGGCGCTGGCGAGTTCTAGCCCCCAGGCCTCCCCCTGGCCCCGCGGCGCGGGTGGGAGCGCGGACAGGCCCCCGGGAAACCGAGACTCGACGTGGGGCCCGGGAGGAAGGCTGGAGCTGCGGCCCAGAGGCGGGGTCGGTCGGGGTGGGTGGAAGGGGCGTCATCTCCGCCCCTTCCTGGCCCGGGCCTTGAGCCGGGGTTCCCCGGGGAACTGAGGCCGGATGTCAGCGGGCAAGGAGGGTGTGCGGAGCATCACACCGCTGCTGCGAGGCGGGCAGGTGCCCCGGGCCGGGCAAAGAAGGGCTTTTCGTGCAAAGTTCACTCCCAGCTCTCACACCCAGTTCACACCTCTGCTTGCCGGACTCCCTGGGTCTCGGGAATTCGCCTGAGGCTGTAAAAACTGCCCCCGTCCTGCAGTGGAAACCGGTCTTGTCCCCAGTGGGAGACGTAAGCCCCATGCGGTTCTCTTGGACCGGCCTGAAAGGACGCTTTGGTCTTCGTAACCCCTAGGATCCTTCGCCATGAACCCCGTCGTTGTCGTGGTCCACGGTGGTGGAGCCAGCAATATCTCCAAGGACCGGAAAGAGCGGGTGCGCCAGGGCATCCTTAGAGCCGCCACCGTGGGTTACAACATCCTCAAGCAGGGAGGGAGCGCCGTCGACGCGGTGGAAGGAGCCGTGACGGTGCTGGAAGACGATCCCGACTTCAACGCAGGTAAACATGCACCGTGGCTAGTGACCAGCCACACAGGGTTCAGCGTCCCCCGCCAGATAAACGGAACCTTTCTAAAGTGTCGCTGGATCTCTTACCTAATATGCTGAAAAGGCTTAGTTTTTCTACCTGTTGACCAAGTTGCTTTGGGCCTTGCCTGGTACAGGGGTGAGGAATCCACCTGCCAATGCAAAAGACTCAGGTTCCATCCCTGGGTGGGGAAGATCCCCTGGAGAATGAAATGGCAACCCTCTCCAGTACTCTCCCCTGGAAAGTCCCATGGACTGAGGAGCCTGCTGGGCTCCTCTGGCGAGTCCATGGCGTCGCAAGAGAGTCAGACAAGACTTAGTGACTGAACAAGTTGCTTTAAAGGAATTTTAAAATTCGTTATTCACCCTTTCTTCTTTAATCTGCTTTCTGGAATTCACATACCAAGAGGCTGTTTTATTACATCTTTTTATGGGGTAAGGGAATAGACTGCTTACCCCACAAAACATGGCAACCTTGGAGCTTCAGGGGGCATTTGAATGGAGGGAGTGAGGGCACGGAGAGACTTCAGGAAAAGGCAGATCACTCTGGATTGGTAGGTGGCAGATGTAATAAGCATGGAAATGCACACTAGAGGCTTGTCTTGCTAGATAAGTAGTCCTCTGTTCATGCCCATCAGAATCTGATAAGTTTATTTAGAGGCCTTATCTAGGTTCAGCCATGTATACCATCCAGATGATCTCAATACCACATCTCAAGGCTATGTCTTTGGGCAGCTTCTGGTGCAGGAAGGCAAATGGAGGGCACCTTCCAAGGAAAGAGGAAGGGGTAAGGGCCTCCGATTGCCCCATCACTCCACCCATTGTGACCGGCTCTTACAGTCGCACGCACTTTCTCTTCCGCAGTGTCCCCTGAGCAATTGTTTGGGTGGCTTATTTTGGCGGCTGTCTGCCTGCGTTGGAGGCAGATGCCACAGCAAGAGTACAGGCACATACGAAAGAAAACACAGGTTAATGCAGTTTATCAGATCCCGGATACCTTAGGCCACCAAGAGTCTCATGATTCCAACCATTGTTCCTAAGTCTTATAGGCTGGGAGCCAAACCACTCAGAGCGTTCACCTGTGTCCTGTGATTTAATAAAAGTGACACGTTAACAGACTTATCAGGTATGAGCACACAGCATTCTGTTTGGATAACGGCAGAGCTGCCTCCTTGCAAGGCGGTAATAATGGCCAAGGCTGTTCTGTTTTGGAGGAGAGCTTGTCTCACTGGAGACTCTTCAGTGTGCAGGAAGCACGGGCTTTGTTGGCCATCATTCCGGGCTTGATGAGGGAAGCCCGTCGTGTCCTCCAGCCCAGGGCACAGAAATGGCAGCAGAATGATCGTTCCAGTAGGAAACAGGACATGCCCACCTGGCCTTGAGGAGACGGAGGTCAGCAGCCTTAGGAACTAAATCTGGTTGTAAACACCATGCGCGTTAGCCAGGGGAGGTGGTGCTGTCAAGCTCGAGGAGACGGCCTGGGGGCAGGATGTCCCAGACCAGAGCCCTTCCCCTCTTTTTCAGTGGGCACCTTCATTGCTGGTTTGATGCATCTCAACAAGCCGAGCTTGCGGCAGGACAGGGGGAGTGGAGATTGAGTGGTCCCTCCTCCCCGATCCGGGTGGAATGTTCAGTTGCAAATCCCAGTAGCTGATCCCCTCACCCAGGTGTGATGGGGCTTGGTATCCTCAGACCCTAGCATGTTGATCCATGGTAAGAGGGCAGTGGCTGTTTCCCGAAGCCCCTTTTTGGTATCAGGCACTTCCCTGGTGGCTCAGACAGCAAAGTGTCTGCCTACGATACGGGAGCCCTGGGTTCAATCCCTGGGTTGGGATTATCCCCTGGAGAAGGAAGTGGCAACCCACTCCAGTACTCTTGCCTGGAAAATCCTATGGATGGAGAATCCTGGTAGGCTACAGTCCATGGGGCCGCAAAGAGTCGGACACAACTGAGCAACTTCACATCACTTCACTTTGGGGGGTCCCCAGTCTGGCATATGAGACAGTAGTTCTCCTGGTTGATCATTCACATGTAGTAAAACCTTGGACAGTACTTGTGTCGACCCAGCCACGGTGGTTTTATCCGTTAGTAATTTAAGGTACTGCCTTACTTACTGTTCCATTTTCCCTTTCTCTCATCCCTGCTGCTTGTGGGGGTTATAGAGGAGATAGAACCTCCTTTCGGAGCCACATTCTTTTGTCCATTGGAGAAGGAAGTGGCAACCCACTCCAGTACTCTTGCCTGGAAAATCCTATGGATGGAGAATCCTGGTAGGCTACAGTCCATGGGGCCGCAAAGAGTCGGACACAACTGAGCAACTTCACATCACTTCACTTTGGGGGGTCCCCAGTCTGGCATATGAGACAGCAGTTCTCCTGGTTGATCATTCACATGTAGTAAAACCTTGGACAGTACTTGTGTCGACCCAGCCACGGTGGTTTTATCCGTTAGTAATTTAAGGTACTGCCTTACTTACTGTTCCATTTTCCCTTTCTCTCATCCCTGCTGCTTGTGGGGGTTATAGAGGAGATAGAACCTCCTTTCGGAGCCACATTCTTTTGTCCAGTTTTGCATATCACAATCCACAACCTTTGAAATGTGACCCCAGACATTGTTTGATGAAGGTACTCCTGCTTGGTACTCAGCTTCTCTGATCTCCTAACAGTGGTACCTGGTTTGCATGGGGACAAGGGAGAGTTTGAGTTATGCCAGATGCGGAGTCCACACAAACCAGCATATGTTAAAACCTCTCTCAGAGGACGGAGGCCAGTGTAATCTGTTTGCCTGTCCCTCACCAGTTAGGAGCTCTGGTGGGTAGCCTCAGACTCCTAGGGCAATTGCCATGGGCATTGTTGAGAACACACAGGACATGCCATTACTGCATTAACCAAGTCACTGTGTTTTGAGGACAGTCCAGCATCCGCGATATAGTGGCCATTGTTTCCATGCCTCACATTCTTGCAGGCAAGCCCAGATGACCCCTGCACACATCCTGACCCCACAGAGGCCCACTTCTGTTGTTTCACGTAAATGCATTCACAAAGAGTGATTCTTGTGTGTTTGGCTTCTTTCAGATCAATCCTTTTTTAGAGTAATAATCGTCATAACTACTATGAGTGTCTACTGTGTACCAAACTATAGTCTAAGAAACTTGCCTGATTAACTCACTTACTCTGCACTTCTGTCCTGTGGTTAGGTGTAATTATTGTGCTCATTTTTCAGATGAGAAGCTAAGGCACGAAGAGATTAAGTGACTTGCTAGAGATTAAGTAATTTGTCAGATTAAGTAATTTGCTAGAGATTAAGTAATTTGCTAGATTAAGTAATTTGCTAGAGATTAAGGAACTTGCTAGAGATTAAGGAACTTGTCAGTATCTTCTACTGAAATAGAAAACCTAAAATCTCGGGATTAAAATACTTCTTAGAATTGTACCACCCATCCACCTGACATCTGTCACAGAAAAGAATTTCAGGAAATCTAACCAGTCATCAGATACTGAGTAATGGTCTGTCCCCTAGCCTCTGCCCTGCACTCTTTAACCCATAGAATGAGAAGTGTTTGTTGAGCCAGTGTTTACTAGATGCCCTTCCACCCCTTGCCAGCAGCAGCCCTTGGGGGACTCATTAAGCTCTATGCCTGTTAGCAGCCGGGACCCTGTTGGCTGACAGTCCCCACTTCTTCACAGGAGACTTTCATTTGGAGCAAGGCATTCTGGTCTCCCACCCTCTCTAAACCAATGGGGTGCATTGGCGAGCTCGGGACTAGGGAGCTGCATCTGTTGGTTCCCTTTGCTCTGCTCTGAATCCGGAGCCTACATTCTGAGTGGCTCCCTTCTCATTTCCCAGTTGTCCAGGAAAAAGAGAGCTGGCTGAAAAGATGGAAATCAAAGATCTGAGGGTAAAGGTGGAACTTTTAATAGCATACTGTCCACCTCAAGCTGTTTTCTGTTTGTCTTTCCCAGCTCTTTTCAGCAACCTCTACTGTAATCCTCTAGAGGAACTATTTGGGAACTGCATACAAAAAGCTGAGCCCTGGCAGTTACTGAGTTCAGTTCAGTTCAGTGGATCAGTCATGTCTGACTCTTTGCGACCCCATGAATTGCAGCATGCCAGGCCTCCCTGTCCATCACCAACTCTCGGAGTTCACTCAGACTCACGTCCATCGAGTCAGTGAGGTCATCCAGCCATCTCATCCTTGGTCGTCCCCTTCTCCTGTCCCCAATCCCTCCCAGCATCAGAGTCTTTTCCAATGAGTCAACTCTTCGCATGAAGTGGCCAGAGTACTGGAGTTTCAGCTTTAGCATCATTCCTTCCAAAGAAATCCCAGGGCTAATCTTCTGAATGAACTGGTTGGATCTCCTTGCAGTCTAAAGGACTCTCAAGAGTCTTCTCCAACACCACAGTTCAAAAGCATTAATTCTTTGGCGCTCAGCCTTCTTCACAGTCCAACTTTCACATCCATACATGACCACAGGAAAAACCAGAGTTACTGAGTTAGGTGGCAATAATTTGCATTCATGACAAAGTTTATCTGAATGTCTGTTAAAGCATTGTTTACATTGTATTGATCTTTCAATATAGGTTTCATTTTATGTTTGAAGCTTGTTTCATAACACTTTGTTTATTTAAAAGTAGTTTATTTATTAGACACTACCAGTTTAAATTTGAATGCTAGGAATATTCTTTAGAGACTCAGATTGGTACCCAAACAGGGACGCTTTGCTTTCACTGGAATTGAGCAGTATTTACACAAAACTTTAGTTAATTTATTTTCCCTACAGTTTTCTCTACAGACTTTTCCCTGCAGACTCTGTCTAGTTGCCACGAGTAGGGGCTGCTCTTCATCTCGGTGTGCAGGCTTCCCGTCTCCGGGGCTTCTCTTGTGCGGAGCACACGCTCTAGGCGTGGGGGCTTCAGCAGTTGCAGCCCATGGGCTCAGTAGTTGCGGCCCACGGGCTTAGTTGCCCTGAAGCACGTGGGATCTTCCCAGACTAGGGATCGAACCTGTGTCCCTTTCATTGCAAGGTGGATTCTTAACCACTGGACCACCAGGGAAGTCCCACCTTATTCTTAGTTTTTTGAGATTTTTAAATCATGTATGGATGTTGAAATTTATCCAGTCCTTTTTCTGCATCTGTTGAGATAAGCATATGGTTTTTGTTTTGTCTGTTGACATGGTGAAGATTGACTGACTGATTTTTGAATTTTGAACCAGGTTTTCTTCTCTGGGATTTAACACCACTTTGTTGTGATATATGTACATATGTGTGTGTGTGTGTGTGTGTGTGTGTATCACATTACATATATGTAATATATACATAAAATGCTGGGTTTGATTTGATGGTGTTTTCTTAAGATTTTGCCTCTATGTTCATGAGAGATACTGGTCTATAGTTTGATTTTCTTATAACATCTGTCTGGTTTTGAAATGAGGATGATGCTGGCTTCATATGATGAACTGAAAAGTGTTCCCTTCTCAACTGTTTTTCGCGAAGAATTTATATAAAGTTGGCATTATTTCTTTGTAATATTTTGTAGATTGATTTTTTGTTTGTTTGGATGGAAAGTTTTTATCTAAGAAATCAAATTGTTTAATAGGCATGGCACTGTACAGGTTATCTATTTCTTCGAGAGAGTTTCGTCAGTTGTCTTTCAGGAAATGTTTATATTTTATGTAAGTTGCTAAATTTGCAACATTTCTGTGTTATGCCTTTGATACCTATATGGTCTATAGAGAGGTTCCTTCTTTCATTCCTGATATCTGTAATTATGTCTTTTTTTTCTTTGTCAGTCTGGAGTTTATCAAGTTTATTGTTCTTTTCAAAGATCTAGCTTTTGTTTTAGGGGGATGGATTTTGTGAATTTTTCTGTTTATTCTTTTGCTCTTTTTCTGTTCTGAATTTCATTGATTTATCTTTATTTCCTTTATTCGTTCAGTTTGCATTGGAAATAATTTACTTTTCTTTTTCCTGTTAGATCATTAATTTGAGACTATTCTTTGCTGATATAAGCATTTAATGTTTTAAATTTCACCCTAGCACAGCTTTTTTTTTTTACCTGTTTGTATATGTTGTCTTGATTTTCCACTCAAAATGTGTTCTAATTTTCCTTGTGACTTCCTTATTATACCATGAATTATTTAGATATATAATACTTAATTTCCAAATATTTGTAGATTTTCCAAATATCTGTTACTGGTTTTTAGCTTAATTCTGTTACAGTCAGAGGATATGCTTTATGTGATTTGCATTCTAATTAAACTTCCTAAGGTTTGGTTTTTGGCTCAGAATGTGTTCTACCGTGCCCATTTGCACTTGAAAAGAATGTTGTTGTATAGAGCAATAAGGTCAAGTTCATTGGTAATGTTGTTCATACCTTCTGTATCTTGAGTGTTTATTTCTACTGATTCCTGAGGCAGGAGTATTGAAGTCTTTAATTATAATGGTGGGTTTGTCTTTTTCTCCTTTGAGTTTGATCATTGTTTACTTCACGTATTTTGGAACTGTTGCTGGTGTATAGATTGTTGTCTTCTCAGTGAACTGACCCCCTATATCATTGCTTGGTGTCCTTATTATTATTTAATGCTCCTTATTGTGAACTATGCTTTGCCTGATGTTAGTATAGTTGCTCCAATTTTCATTTGATTCATTTTGGCATGGTATATAATTTGTCCATTCTTTTACTTTTAAACTATTTGCGTCTTTATATTTAAAGTAGATTTTTCATTGGCAGCATATAATTATGTTCTATCTTTTCATACAGTTTGACAATCTCTGCTTTTTATTGGGGCTTCCTTGGTGGCTCAGATGGTAAAAAAAATTCACCTGCAAAGCGGGAGACCTGGGTTTGATCCCTGGGTTGGGAAGATCCTCTGGAGGAAGGCATGGCAACCCACTCCAGTATTCTTGTCTGGAGATTCCCCGCAGACAGAGGAGCTTGGCAGGCTCTTAATAGAGATGTTTAGACCATTTCCATTTAATGTGATCACTGATATGGTTAGGCACAAATTTGTCATCTCGCTATTTGTCTTCTCTTTATCCAATCTATTCATTGTTCCCCTTTTCCTCTTTTTCTACTTTTTTCTGCCTCCTTTGGAATAATTGAATGTTTATAATTCCATGTTACCTCTTTTGTTGGCCTAGTAACTAAACTTCTTTTTTAAAGGTTGTTTTAGAGTTTACAGTATACATCTCTCACTTATCACAGTCTACCTTAAGTAATATCAAACTTCCTGCATAATAGAGCTTTATGCAGCATACGCCTGTTTCTCCTTATCCTAGCCTTTGTGCTGATGTTTTCATATGTTTTATAAGTGATAAGTTACCCAATGCATCGTTATTATTTTTACTTTAAACAGTACAAGATACTATGAAAGTAAAGGGAAAAGAGATTTCCGCTTATCTATGTTAGCATTTGCGGTGTTCTCCATTCTTTGAGGGAATCCTGATTGCTGCCTGCGGTCATTTTGCTTCTGCTTGAAAGACTTGCTTTAAACGATCGTGTTGCACAACTGCTGTTGATGTCTTTTTGTTGTTGTTAGCTTTTGTATGTCTATAAAAGTCTTTGGAGTTTTTTTAAAGATACTTTCACTGTGTGTGGAATTGACATTTTTTTTTTCCTTTCAGGGCTTTAAAGATGTTCCTCCTCGTCTTCTGGTTTGCATTGTTTCTGGCAAGAAATAGACTATCATTTTTCTTTTTCCTTCTGTGCCTAACGTGTCTTTCTCTGGCTGCGTTTAACATTTTCTCTTCTCATTAGCACTAAGCTGTTTGATTGGTGTGCCTGAGGGTAGTTCCCTTCAAGTTTCTCTTCCTTGGACTTTGTTGTGCTTTTCTGATCTGTGAATTTATAGTATTCACCAAATTTGAAAATTCACCATTTCCTTCAAACATTTTTTTGTCCCTCTGTCTCACCTCTCCTTTGGGGATTCCAATTACACGTGTGCTGAACTGCTTGAAACTGTCCCTGAGCTCAGTGATAAACTCTGTCCAAGTTTTTTTTTTCAGTCTTTTGCTGTGTCTTAAGTTCATTCGTCTTTTCTGTAGTGTCTAATTTGGTATTAATCCTATCCGGTGTAGTTTTCATTTTTAGAAGTTCTCTTTGGGTCCTTTTCATATTTTCTCCCACATTCTGGTACATATGGAATAATTACAACAGCTGTTCTAATGTTCTTGTCTAATAACGCCATGATTTAGGCCACTTCCGAGTCTGTTGCTATTGATTGATTTTGTTGTTGTTGTTCCTCATTATGGGTCATAATTTCCTGTTTCTTTTTGTGCCTGGTGATTTCTTATCAGATACAAAACACTTCTTAGGTGCTGGATATTTTTGTACTCCTTTAAATATTCCTGAGCTTTGTTCTTATCCCTTTGAGGAAACAGAGCCAGACAGAGGTTAAGAACAACTACCCTTACAGGTGTTATCTAGGTAGAGAACGTTGGAGAAAAGCTGCTAGTGGTGAGAAAACAGTGATGAGACCTGATGGTTTTAATACGTTCAAGGAAACCTAATGTTGCAGTAAAATGTTGCCATGGAGAGGAAATGAAGCTGGAAAAGTAAGTCAAGAGGCCAGATCAGGAAGGGCTTCATACCTTTTATTTTGTAGGTCATGGGGTACCAAGTCAGATTTGGGTTTTTAGAAATGTTCCCTCGACAGAGACGTAGAGGATGAATCAAAGTAGGCAGCTTAGGGAGCAAGCTCTGAAGCCATTTCTAAATTCTTAGCTCTTGCTTTTCGACTTCTCTTTGGTTTTAGGTTGTGGATCTGTCTTGAACGAAAACGGGGAGGTTGAAATGGATGCCAGTATCATGAATGGGAAAGACCTGTCTGCAGGGGCAGTGTCTGCAGTCCGCTGTATCGCAAATCCCATTAAACTGCACGACTTGTTATGGAAAAGGTATGTGGGACCAAACCACCCTTTCCTAAGGACTTGTCACTGTTGCACTTCAGCAACCAAAAGGGAAACACTTGAGATCACTGTTCTCCTAAAATTATATGAAAGAACAAAAGCAATATTATTTAAGTTTCTCAAGGAAACCAGGATTCTGACTCATGATCACTTGACCAGGTGTTGCATGTTATCTTCCTATATTTTCTTCAGCCTGTTCTCAACACATGGTAACATATTCAAACTGAAGAGACCAGCTGTGTAAATAGCATGTATGGGAGAACTCCCTGGTGGTCCAGTGGTTAGGACACTGCATTTCCACTGTCAGGAGCTGGGGTCAGTCCTTGGTCGGGGAACTAAGACCTCAGAAATTGTGCGGTATAGTAAATAAATAAATAGCATATATAAAATAAAAATGGATTAAAGTTTAAAATCCTATGTAAGTTGAATTCCTGATATTCCATCATTTGGTGGTTTTTGAAAATACAAAAACTCAGAGAGGTAGGCTTTTTCCAACATTCAGAAAATTATGCCAGTGGAATTTGCGTTCTTAAAGCTTTTACCCAGAGAGAACAATTATTTCCACACAGTTGAAACAATTAAAAAGAATTTAACATTTTCAAGAAGCTAACTATTTTCCCATTTCTTTCTGGCTCAAGACACCTCACTGCTTTCTGACTGACCAAGGCGCAGCAAAATTTGCAGCAGCCCATGGGATTCCAACAATTCCTGGACAACAGCTGGTGACAGAAAGAAGCAGGAAACGCCTGGAGAAAGAAAAGCTTGAGAAAGAGGCTCAGAAAGCAGACTGTCAGAAGTAAGTGTCAGCTGTGGCCCACATCTGGGGGAGTTACCCAGATGTGGAAGTTGGACACATGTCTGATTATCCACGTTTCTTAAAAAAGTCCAGTATCACAAGGTAGTTTCAGTTTTTGTATAGGATGCTGCTACTGCTGCTGCTGCTGCTGCTGCTGCTGCTAAGTCGCTTCAGTCTTGTCCGACTCTGTGCGACCCCATAGACAGCAGCCCACCAGGCTCTGCCATCCCTGGGATTCTCCAGGCAAGAACACTGGAGTGGGTTGCCATTTCCTTCTCCAATGCATGAAAATGAAAAGTGAAAGGGAAGTCGCTCAGTCGTGTCCGACTCTTTGCGACCCAATGGACTGCAGCCTACCAGGCTCCTCCATCCATGGGATTTTCCCGGCAAGAGTACTAGAGTGGGGTGCCATTGCCTTCTCCGTTGTATAGAATCAGTTCAGTTCAGTTCAGTCACCCAGCCATGTCCGACTCTTTGCAACCCCATGAATTGCAGCACGCCAGGCCTCCCTGTCCATCACCAATTCCCAGAGTTCACCCAGACTCATGTCCATCGAGTCAGTGATGCCATCCAGCCATCTCATCCTCTGTCGTCCCCTTCTCCTCCTGCCCCAATCCCTCCCAGCATCAGAGTCTTTTCCAATGAGTCAACTCTTTGCATGAGGTGGCCAAAGTACTGGAGTTTCAGCTTTAGCATCATTCCTTCCAAAGAAATCTGAGGGGTGATCTTTAGAATGGACTGATTGGATCTCCTTGCAGTCCAAGGGACTCTTAAGAGTCTTCTCCAACACCACAGTTCAAAAGCATTAATTCTTTGGCGCGCAGCCTTCTTCACAATCTAACTCTCACATGTATAGAATAGTTCACACTAAATAATGAAAAAGCTGCTCTTTTAATTCTGAAATTTAACCTCATTTTTTACTCCTATGAATAGTTTATTCTTAGTCAGCTGAGAGTTCCTTTTCCAACATGATTTGATAGATGAATGCTGGGTGTCAATGTATTAATTACGTGCAAGCTTCTTGAGCAGTTTGTTGTCTTCAGTACACTGCACATGTCCACTGTGATCTACACCACCCTGTGAACTGAGGCACCTTCCATGGGGCAGAGAAGCCCTGGAAAGTGAATTAATCATGTGTTCTTAATTATTGTTTTCCATGTTACCCATTCAAAAGTGCCAAATAAAAGCCCCCCTGTTTAAAGCAAATCTTGAAAAATGCAATTTGAATGTGGCCCAGAATAAGGACTATAATGGAATATAATCTATTAATTCTACACACCCTTTTAGATTTGTAATGTTTAATCAGAGATGTACTTTAGTATCATCTTGAGAGCTTTTTCAAAATATCCGTGTCTGAGCTCCTTTCCTATAGGATCTGATTTAGTGGAGCTGAGGTGGAAAGGCCACACAGGTCCATTAGAAAAAAAGTTTTCCAGGTGATTACGACATGTCCCCAGGTTAAGCATCTGCTTCACAAGATTGGCCATATGTTGGTAGCTGTTGATAATCTGGACCGAAGGTGCTGTTGTGTCTGGGGCTTCTTTACAGTGGCTCATGTCCATTTTAATAGAGATTGCCACATTATTTCCAAAAATTCTGCAACAACACCATCTCTGCTAGCCTGTACTGTCCTTCCGTATAAGCAAGAGGGGCTCCTGCCCTGGGCCCTACACTTAGAAGACCCTCACATCACAAATGGGCTTCTGCAGTGGCTCAGTGGGTAAAGAAACCACCTACCACCTACAGTGCAAGAGACACGGAGATGCAGCTTTGATCCCTGGGTTAGGAAGATGCCCTGAAGGAGGAAAATGGCAGCCCACTCCAGTATTCTTGCCTGGAGAATCCCATGGATAGAGAAGCCTGGCGGGCTGCAGGCCATGGAGTTGCAGAGTTGGATACAAGCAACTTCGCACACAAACAGCAGCGTAGCGCAAATACACAAAACAGTTGGTTTATTGCAGGCCCGTGGGGCACCTCTGTCACTCAGCCGTGGCACAGTGTTGCCCGTTGCCCTCACCATCCGCTCTTGGGACTGATAGCATTCAGTCCCCAGGGAAGTGCTTCTCTGCATTTCTTGCTCTCTGTCTTGGAAGTAGAGGCCACCTGAGTCTAAAAGCTTGTGGATTATACCACTGCTGACATCAGAAATAGACCCTGCTTTAGAGTGTGGGGGAAAAACTGAACAGCAGAAGGACTTAAGTAAGAAAAAAAGACAATATGTTTTGAAACAAATTCTTGCATAATGAAGTGTTGTTTCCCAGGAGTGCCAAGTGTCCTTTTGCTTTCTACATGGTTCAATTTGCAGTTCTGGAGTTATCCACGAATTAGTATAATATCTACAAGATTTTCACTGAGGGCTGATTCCCACTACACTTAGATTTGTGAATATAGGTCTAGACCCACACTGTCCAATAGAAAAAATGAACCATATATGTAATTTAACCTTTTCTAATAAATAGCCACATTAGAAAAGCAAAAAAAAGAAAAGAATGAAATTAATCATATTTATATCATGGAAAAAGCAAGAGAATTCCAGAAAAACATCTATTTCTGCTTTATTGACTATGCCAAAGCCTTTGACTGTGTGGATCACAATAAACTGTGGAAAATTCTGAAAGAGATGGGAATACCAGACCACCTGACCTGCCTCTTGAGAAACCTGTATGCAGGTCAGGAAGCAACAGTTAGAACTGGACATGGAACAACAGACTGGTTTCAAATAGGAAAAGGAGTACGTCAAGGCTGTATATTGTCACCCTGCTTATTTAACTTCTATACAGAGTACATCATGAGAAACGCTGGGCTGGAAGAAGCACAAGCTGGAATCAAGATTGCCAGGAGAAATATCAATCACCTCAGATATGCAGATGACACCACCCTTAGGGCAGAAAGTGAATAGGAACTAAAAAGCCTCTTGATGAAAGTGAAAGTGGAGAGTGAAAAAGTTGGCTTAAAGCTCAACATTCAGAAAATGAAGATCATGGCATCCGGTTCCATCACTTCATGGCAAATAGATGAGGAAACAGTATCAGACTTTATTTTTGGGGGCTCCAAAATCACTGCAGATGATTTTGGAGCCATGAAATTAAAAGACGCTCCCTCTTTGGAAGCAAAGTTATGACCAACCTAGATAACAGCAGAGACATTACTTTGCTAACAAAGGTCCGTCTAGTCAAGGCTATGGTTTTTCCAGTGGTCATGTATGGATGTGAGAGTTGGACTGTAAAGAAAGCTGAGTGCCGAAGAATTGATGCTTTTGAACTGTGGTGTTGGAGAAAACTCTTGAGAGTCCCTTGGACTACAAGGAGATCCAACCAGTCCATTCTAAAGGAGATCCGTCCTGAGTATTCTTTGGAAGGACTGATGCTAAAGCTGAAACTCCAGTATTCTGGCCACCTTATGGGAAGAGTTGACTCATTGGAAAAGAGTCTGTTACTGAGAGGGATTGGGGGCAGGAGGAGAAGGGGACAACACAGGATGAGATGGCTGGATGGCATCAATGACTTGATGGACATGAGTTTGAGTGAACTCCGGGAGTTGGTGATGGACAGGGAGGCCTGGTGTGCTGCAGTTCATGGGATTGCAAAGAGTTGGGCACGACTGAGCAACTGAACTGAACTGATAGTTAACTCATTATACCCCAAATATTATCATTTCAACATGTAATCCAAACCAATATTGTAAAGCAATTATCCTTCAATTAAAGATAAATGAGTTTTTTAAAAAACATGTGATCAACGTAAGAAATTATTTCTGAGATATTTCATATGCTTTTGTGCTAAATCTTTCAAATCTGCCGTGCATCTGCACAGTGTGTCTCGCCGGGGACCGCCCGCATCTCTGGTGCTCCGCAGCTAGCAGTGCTATATGGGGCATTGCAGGTCTAGACAGAACCTGCATGAGGAACCAACCCTTTATGCTGGATTGGATATTCAGCTAATGGATGCTGCATATTAGAATTGTGAATGGGTTTATTCTTATAAACATACTTAAGATTGAGGGACCTCCTTGGTGGTCCAGTGGTTAAGACTCTGTGCTCCCAATGCAGGGGGCCTAGGTATGATGCCTGGTCATGGAGCTAGATCCCACACACCGCAAATGAGACCCAAGGCAGCACCCCCACCAAAAAAACAATAATACTTAAGGTTGAATTAAATTTTTAAAATCAACTTTTAGGTAATTTTTATTTTAAATGGTTCTATTCATTAATCATAATAAATGTTTGCTGCTGCTAAGTCGCTTCAGTCTTGTCCGACTCTGGGCAGCCCCATAAAGGGCAGCCCACCAGGCTCCGCCGTCCCTGGGATTCTCCAGGCAAGAACACTGGAGTGGGCTGCCATTTCCTTCCAGTGCATGAAAGTGAAAAGTGAAAGTGAACTCGCTCAGTCATGTCCAACTCTTCGCAATCCCATGGACTGCAGCCTACCAGGCTCCTCCGTCCATGAGCGTTTCCAGGCAAGAGTACTGGAGTGGGTTGCTATTGCCTTCTCTGATAATAAATGTTTAGACCGTAATAATTTTGTGAATTTTAGAAAAAGCTAACTTTTGAAATTATTTCTACAAATTACTTTTATTCTCTTTTGGATTTGCCCTTAATTTTGATGAAAATATATGCTGATGTTGCACACTGTCAGTATAGTTACATTTCACTTTCTAATTCCTAGATTATTGAAAACATGTACAAGTCAAGATTTTGATAGAAAAAGAATACTAAAATGGAGCTCATGAAAGAAAACTAAAAGGAAAAAAAAGTACAAAAATCTTCAAAGAAATGGTCCGCTTTACAAAACAAAAAGAAAAAAGAAAAAAAAAAGAAATGGTCTGCTTTAAAAGTAAGCAGTCTTCTTCCAGGATGACCCACATAAAATTCACAAAGAGAACATTACAGATTCTTTGTTCAATGAAGATTTAATTATGTGTCAAAACAATGAAAATTAGAAATATTCTCGCCAAATCCACAACTTGAACAGTTCAAATAAATCCTGACAACTTCATGTTCTTTATTAAAGGAAGATTTAATTGCTAACCACAAAGAAACATAACACCAGAAGACATGTGCAGTTATTAGAATTAGAGGGGAAAGGCTGAATAAACATTAGACAGTTGTTAACCAGAAAAGGCAAAGATGAAAAACATAGATGTAATGTTCTTGAAAGAATAAGATAAAATTTGGGACTTCCCTGGTGGTCCAGGGGTTACGACTTTGCCTTCCAGTGCAGCCGAAAAGCCGAAGTGTAAAACAGAAGCAGTGTTGTAATAAATTCAATAAAAACTGTAAAAATGGTCCACATCAAGAAAAATCTTTAGAAAACTAATAATATTTGGCCAAGTATAATGGTGCTTTTTATGACCTCATCACATAGTGTTTATAAAAAACAGCGGGAGGGCTTCCCTGGTGGCTCGGTGGTAATGAATCCGCTTGCCCATGCAGGAAACATGAGTTCGATCCCTGATCTGGGACAGTCCCACATACCATGGAACAACTTAGACCGTGGCCCACAACTATTGAGCCTGTACTCTAGAAGCTGGGAGGCACAACTGTTCAACCCGTGTGTCACAGCTGCTGAAACACGCGTGCCCTGAAGCCCATGCTCCTCAATAAGAGAAGTCACTGCAGTGAGAAGCCCTCGCACCACAATAAAGAACACCCCCCTCCCCCACGCTCCGCCAGTCCACAGCTGGAGGAAAGCCTGCGCAGCAACACAGACCCAGCACAGCCAAAATAAAAAAATAACGGTTCTTAATGGGACATTTCTAGGCTTCGTAAACATTATTTCAAAATTTGATAAAATGCCAAACATAATTCGGGGGAAAAACTAATGATGAGTGTGCGCGCCCGCCTCGCCGACAAGGAGAGCGCCACAGACAGGATTCTTCTGACACGCAGTTTATTGTTACAGCTCTTTTAGGAAGTGGCAGGGCCCCGATGCAGGGAAAGCGGTTGCTTATATAGCCCAGAGGGGAGACTTGTCAACCTCTGATTGGCTCATGACAGAATACTGCCAGAATACCTGATTAGCATATCCGTTCTGATTGGCTCATGACAGAATACTGCCAGAATACCTGATTAGCATATCCGTTTGACGCCAAGAGACACATCTTGCGCATGCGTCTTTTTAGCCTACATGTTTGCGAAGAACCAGGAAGCAGGAAACCGGCGCCATCTTGTAATGGCGGCTGCGGCTCCCGACAGATGAGTATCTAGGAGAGAGAATTCAGATAGGTTCGTTTAATGGGTAATAAAGCAAGAGATGAAATCATGTATGAAGTTTAAAAAAACTCAGTTCCACTAGGAGGTACCATGATCAGAAGACATGTTGAAAAACCAAGGCAAGCCTGTAATAATGGAGCTAACATGGTAGGTACATAAAAGGTGTATAAGCGCGAAGTTTGGCCAAGAGTCCAGAAGTGTTCTGTGTGGCACATCCAGCTCACAGTGAATTTGCTTCTAGGAGACGAGCCCTCAGGTGCTCCAATACTGCAAGTGATGTGGGACAGTAGGGGGTCCACTGCAGGATATTCTAGATGCAGCTGAAGCTGGAGTGGCTTAATTAGACTCACGTCTGACCTTGAATTCCTATTGAGCTATCTCAAATCCTGAAAGATGATGCTGTGAAAGTGCTACACTCAATATGCCAGCAAATTTGGAAAACTCGGCAGTGGCCACAGGACTGGAAAAGGTCAGTTTTCACTCCAATCCCAAAGAAAGGCAATGCCAAAGAATGCTCAAACTACCGCACAATTGCACTCATCTCACATGCTAGTAAAGGAACACTCAAAATTCTCCAAGCCAGGCTTCAGCAATACGTGAACCGTGAACTTCCTGATGTTCAAGCTGGTTTTAGAAAAGGCACAGGAACCAGAGATCAAATTGCCAACATCTGCTGGATCATGGAAAAGGCAAGAGAGTTCCAGAAAAACATTTATTTCTGCTTTATTGACTATGCCAGAGCCTTTGACTGTGTGGATCACAATAAACTGTGGAAAATTCTGAAAGAGATGGGAATACCAGACCACCTGACCTGCCTCTTGAGAAACCTGTATGCAGGTCAGGAAGCAACAGTTAGAACTGGACATGGAACAACAGACTGGTTCCAAATAGGAAAAGGAGTACGTCAAGGCTGTATATTGTCACCCTGCTTATTTAACTTATATGCAGAGTACATCATGAGAAACACTAGGCTGGAAGAAGCACAAGCTGGAATCAAGATTGCCGGGAGAAATATCAATAACCTCAGATATGCAGATGACACCACCCTTACGGCAGAAAGTGAAGAAGAACTAAAGGGTGTCTTGATAAAAGTGAAAGAGGAGAGTGAAAATGTTGGCTTAAAGCTCAACATTCAGAAAACTAATGTTATGGCATCCGGTCCTATCACTTCATGGCAAATACATAGGAGAACAGTGGAAACAGTGGCTGACCTTATTTTGGGAGGGCTCCAAAATCATTGCAGCTGGTGACTGCAGCCATGAAATTAAAAGAGGCTTACTCCTTGGAAGGAAAGTTATGACCAACCTGGACAGCATATTAAAAAGCAGAGACATTACTTTGTCAACACAGGTCTGTCTAGTCAAGACTATGGTTTTTCCAGTGGTCATGTATGGATGTGAGAGTTGGCCTGTAATGAAAGCTGAGCACTGACGAATTGATGCTTTTGAACTGTGGTGTTGAAGAAGACTTGTGAGAGTCCCTTGGACTGCAAGGAGATCCAATCAGTCCATCCTAAAGGATATCAGTCCTAGGTGTTCATTGGTAAGACTGATGTTGAAGCTGAAACTAATATTTTGGCCACCTGATGGAAGAGCTGACTCATTTGTAAAGACCCTAATGCTGGGAAAGATTGAGGGCCGGAGGAGAAGGGAACAACAGATGATGAGATAGTTGGATGGCATCACCAACTCAATAGACATGAGTTTGGGTAAACTCCAGGAGTTGGTGATGGACAGGGAGGCCTGGTGTGCTGCAGTTCATGGGGTTGCAAAGAGTCAGACATGACTGAGTGACTGAGCTAAACGGATTGCTGTTGTGGGCTGAATTTTGTCCTCCCCCAAAGATACATTAATTCCTAACCCCCAGTCCCTGTGAATGTGATCTCACTTCAAAATAGGGTCTTTGCAGGCACAATTAAGTTAAAATGAAGTCATACTGAATTAGGTTGGGCCTCTAATTCAATGACAGGTGTCCTTATAAAAGGAGAGAAATTCAAACACAGACACACAGAACGTGAGAACACAAAGACAAAGGAGCAGAAGGGAAGAGAGTCGTGTGTCAACAGAGGCCAAGACCAGAGAGATGCTTCTAGAAGCCAAGGGTTGCCAGCAGCCAGCAGCAACTAGGAGAGAGGCAGGGAACGGCTTCTTTCCTAAAACTTTCCAAAGAAGTGGAACCCTGGTGTGCCACAGTCCATGGGCTGTGAAGAGTGAAACACAGCTCAGTGACTGCACATCAACTGAGCCCTGTTAGCACCTCAACTTTGGATGTGCAGCCTCCGGAGCTGTGCTATTGCACTGTTTAGCACTGAGTTGTGTCTGACTCTTTGTGGCCCTTTGGACTGTAGCCCGCCAGGCTCCTGTGTCCGTGGGATTTCCCAGGCAAGAATGCTGGAGCGAGTTGTCATTTCCCTCAAAGGATCTTCCCATCCCAGGGACAGCACCTGCGCCTCCTGCATCCCCTTTATCGGTAGGCACTCTCTTTAGCACTGAGCCACTGGGGAAGAGCTATCAGAGAATATATTTCCATTGGTTTAAACCATGTAGTTTGTGGTCCTTTGCTATCACAGCCCTCAGGCTTATGGCACACTGCTATCGTCACAGGAAGTCTGGACAGCCCTGTGATCTGGGGAAATGGATCCTGTCATGCTCCTTGCATGCGTCAGCCTATGTGGGGAAGATGGCAAGACCCTTATGCACACCAGTCTTGTGAGCATCAGACAGTTACTCTCTACTCAGCTCTAAAAGGATATGCTTGGGTAAAGACAGCATGTGAGCTGTTCCCTGCCTTCCTGTCCGTAAGGCCCTCTTCTGTTTCTAGGGACCCAAGCAGGCAGAGGGCACGCATTTGAAAGCTGAGATTTAGTTCGCCTCCGGCACTGTAACTGCTTCTACTTCCACTGGAAAGAACCCTCTCATCAGTGCAGGTAGACGTAAGAGACATGGGTTCGATCTCTGTGTTGGGAAGATTCCCGGGAGGAGGGCACGGCACCCACTCCAGCACTCTTGCCTGGAGAATCCCATGGACCGAGGAGCCTGGCGGGCTACAGTCCACAGGGTCGCAAAGAGTTGGACACGACTGAGTGACTTAGCACAGTTACTACACTGAGTTTGTGTTGTCCGTTTCAATGTGCTTTTGCCTCTACAATCGCATTTGGTTCTCACATGAACTGGAACAATGCAAGTAGTTTCTCTCTGCAAATACAGGCTAGTTTATATTTTTCAAACCATACTCACATTTGGATGAATCCAAATCAGGCATAAGTTAGGAAAAACAGTCACTGCTGCCTCAGCGTGGCTTCTGAGTCACTGCTGCTGCTGCTGTTGCTGCTGCTGCTAAGTCGCTTCAGTAGTGTCTGACTCTGTGCAACCCCATAGACGGCAGCCCCACCAGGCTCCGCATGAAAGTGAAAAGTGAAAGTGAAGTTGCTCAGTCGTCTCTGACTCTTAGCGACCCCAAGGACTGCAGCCTACCAGGCTCCCCTGTCCATGGGATTTTCCAGGCAAGAGTACCAGAGTGGGGTGCTATCGCCTTCTCCTCTGAGTCACTAGTTCAGTGAAATAAGAACTGAGAATTTATGGCTGCCAGCTTCCTCAATTCACTTCAATAAGCATTAATGTTCTGAACAACTACCGTGAGCAAGGCTATTATTCGTTAGTGATTTATAGCAGAAATTCAAATAAGATAGTGTTATTGCACTGTATGGATGTGAGAGTTGAACTGTGAAGAAAGCTGAGCGCCAAAGAGTTGATGCTGAAGACTCTTGAGAGTCCCTTGGACTGCAAGGAGATCCAACCAGTCCATTCTAAAGGAGATCAGTCCTGGGATTTCTTTGGAAGGAATGATGCTAAAGCTGAAACTCCAGTACTTTGGCCACCTCATGTGAAGATTTGACTCATTGGAAAAGACTCTGATGCTGGGAGGGACTGGGGGCAGGAGGAGAAGGGGAGGACAGGATGAGATGGCTAAATGGCATTACCAGCTCGATGGATGTGAGTTTGGGTGAACTCCGGGAGTTGGTGATAGACAGGGAGGCCTGGCGTGCTGCGATTCATGGGATCACAAAGAGTCAGACACAACTGAGTGACTGAACTGAACTGAACTGAACTGATTGCGCTTAGGTCTTTGAATTTAGTGGGTGAAGCAGGGACTTCAGTGACCAACTGAACAATTGTTAGTTTTAGGAACAACGTGGTGAGTGTCACGGTAAATGCTCCCAACGAGGCTTTGGGAGCAAAGAGGAAAGCTCTTTGTCTGAGGGAGGCCCTGAGTTGTTATCTAGTGGCTGTGAAGGAGCTGGGAATGGCAGGAGAGAAGCAGTTTCTGATTGAGGGGGCACAGGGGTAAATGTGTGGGGTTGTGAAGTAGCACAGGAATCTTCTGGGATTCTGTGCCACTTGAAATTCCTGACCATTAATTTTGAGTCAGAGAATGGTAAGAGTTAGAGCGGAGAGACAGGCAAGACCCCGCGGTCATGCTGAGCTTCTGTATCAGCTTAGGGAGCTGGGATTCATCTTTTACTACAAGTCCAGGTAACTGTCTATCTCAGTTTGTCCAGGACTGAGAGACTTTCAGAAAATAAAGCCAGGAAATTCCCAGGCAAGCTAAGACAAAAGGGTCACAAGAGCATAATGTATGCCATGTTCCCAAGTGTAAGATCTCAGTGGAATTGATGTGTGAAAGTTTCAGGGCAGCCACTTAAAAGCAGAGAGGCTTTATCTTCCCTATTTCCTGCTGACTGTGAAACTGACAAGTGTTAAGAATCGTCTCCTGTGTGCACAATCTCAGTCGTGCACCACTCTATGACCTCATGGACTGTAGCCTGCCAGGCTCCCCTGTCCATGGAATTCTCCAGGCAAGAATACTGGAGTGGGTTGCCATTTCCTTCTCCAGGAGACCTCCCCAGCCCAAGACTGAACTCGAATCTCCTGCATTGGCATATGGGTTCTTTACTACTGAGCCACAGGGCAGCCCAAGAATCACCTTAGACAAATATAAAAGCCACATCTTGAGGATGCAGCACTAACACACAAGACTGTATCTCTGGAAGGCCTCTGGGAACAGAACGCTTATCTATCCTGTGATGATTAGGTCAGAGATAAACTTCTTTTTTGGACATGAATCTGAGCAAACTCCAGGAGATGGTGAAGGACAGGAAAGGCTGGTGTGCTGCAGTCCACGGGATTAAAAAGAGCCAGACACAACTTAGCAATTGAACAACAATAGCAACAACAAACTTCTATCCTATTACTAGGATAGTTGCTATATTTTAAATCTGTTCTAATGTATGACCTTATTCTGAAAATTACTTAAGGTTATACAGTATATTTAATGCCACACTTTAATTATTCACTAGCAGCCACTTTTCTTTAGAAACCACATGTGCATCAGTATTCCAAAACTTTTTGCATTTCTCTAGAGTCCTCTTTGGAACTACTAGAGTCTGATCATTCTCTTGTTTAAATAAGTAAGTAAGTAAAGTCACTCAGTCATGTCCGACTCTTTGTGACCCCATGAACTGCAGCTCGCCAGGCTCCTCAGTCCATGGGATTCTCCAGGCAAGAATACTGGAGTGGGTTGCCATTTGCTTCTCCAGGGGATCTTTCCGACCCAGGGATCGAACCCGGGTCTCCCACATTGGAGGTAAACGCTTTAACCATTTACTTGGTATTAATAAAATGGTTGTCTTATCTGTTTTAGATAAGACTTAGAATAAAAACAAATGTTCTGAATAATTAGAACATGCCCACAGTTCTATTTAAGAAATGCAAAGACTTAACACATAACACAATTCAAAATGATAAAGTGATACTTTTCAAAAACACACTGGTGATCACCTTGGAGAAAGCTTACCCTCAGTCTATTTTTCAGCCCAAGAGTTGATTTCCTTTCTGATTTGGTCAGAAGCTCCCATAAAGTTCACAGACTGTGGCTCTGCACCAAAATATGTTTTCACATCTTCTAAATATTTCTGGAAGATATAGGTAAAATCTCCTTTTGTAGATTTTTTTTTATCAAAGCTGAGAAATCAAGTCTATTTAGATTATCAGGGAGAAAAAAAAGTCCAGCTAGATGGATAATTGCAAACTCGCACCCCATTTTTTTCTTCAGTCTTTCCATACTCCGGCTATGGTTAAAAACTAAGCTCCCCTTTGTAAACTTAGCTGGATGCAGCCGAGCCACACAGAGCTGCAGGAAGGTGTGCCCCACAGCTCTGGAGCCCCCAGTATGTGGCATGTGGGATCTTATTCCCAGGAGTCTTCACCACTGTACAGCTTGACTTTTTCTATTGCTATCCTTCTATCCTATCCAGTTTCTTTACTTCTTACCCACTGGGCACCTGGGTCTTCTGGCTCTTTTCTGAAACGTGCCAAAGAACGTGACAGACAAACAGGAAGAATTAAACGTTTGGCCAGATGTAGGGCTGACTCCTCTGAGGATCTGCATTGTGGGGTCTCAACCATCAGAGAAGAGAAGTTGACTTAATTGCATGTAAAGAATGTTCTCTAAAGTCATGATGTGAAGCGATTTATCTGATCCTAAAATCAGCTTTGCTCTTGAGGACAGAGTCCCCTCTGACAGTCATGCCACCCTCTGCTCCTTCAGACTCACCATATGGAACTACTCTAGATCTTTTGTTCTATTTCCCATGAAACAAATGTTGGCCCAGGGGTTACATGAACCACACTTCTACATGTGTTAGTGGGTTGTGCCCCCTTTATTCTGGGCATAAAGTTCTGATCACTAGATGTGATTTGGGATGCACTGCTGGTTTCCTTTACAACTTGACACATTGGTCAGTTTAAATGATTATCAGAAATGCTAACCACAGACATCCTATACATTAAGACTGTCCCCAGGACCCCTGTAGAAAAGTATGAAGTGTTTGATTGGTTTCACATGGCTCTAACTTTCCCATCAACTTAAAATAAGAGGTTTGCACTTACGTTGTGAAATGGATAAGTTTTCTCCCCGTAGATCCTGTTGGCTGTTTTAAATATGCAAGCATGGCTGGAACTGTTGATTTCTGAAATAAGTGTCTGGAAATCAGAGTGTATTTCTTGGGGTTTGCCCACATTGAAATCCTTTCAAAGAAAATAAATCAGTCAAATAAAAATGTTGAAAAAGAAACACACATATATGAACAATTTAGAATAAAAGAAATGATTTCATGTTCATGAACTGATCATGAAATCAACTGTATGGTAGGTAAATTTTTTTTCTTTGGTATTTAAAAGTTATTGAGGATATAAAAGTTGTTGAGGCATAATTTTCTTCACGCTTAGTTTGCAAAAATAAGAACAAGGTTGAAAGTGAAATAGTTTTGAAGGGAAAGAAAGGGGAGAGATAAGGGGAAGAATATAACTCTTTCAAAAAGTGTAGACATTGTTTGCTCTAAAATTTTCCTATAGTTTTAATATCTTTTTCTAAGAAAAGTCACCTGTTAAAGGTTGTTTGATTTAGCCACTAAAAAAAAAAATGCCAAAAGTACCTTCTCCTTAATTATCAAATGGATATTGAAATACAAGACATACCGTTTTCCTTTTCTTTTCACTGTCAAGACAAAATTTGCTGTCTTGGTCTCCGCTAACTGAAGAACCTATAATTTCAATAAAAAGGCAATACATGAGCACATTTTGCAGAGATGTGGTCATTCGAAATACACTTCAGTAACTACAAGCCAGTCATTCCCATAGCTGCAGAACATATAATTAATGAATCAAGGGAGCTCTGACTTGACTTAAATGGTGTAATACCTGGACTAACAGAGTAAGTCAAGAGCTGCTTTTAAATAAATTTTTAAGTTGAATTTAAGTCTTTTTACTTTAATACTTTGCATTGGACATTGTAAATAACATTGAGAATACCCTCAGATGTAAAACTCTCATGTTTTCCATGGTTCATTTTTATCTATCATTGTTTTGAGAATAAAGCTAAGTATTCAATTAAGTGCATCATTTAGCCAATTTAAGCAAAACCCAATATTGCCCTAATTATCTGGAAAATTATCTGGAAAAAGCCAATATTGCCCTAATTATCTGCCCTGTTGTTTTTTCTACTTAAGTGCTTCAGTTCTCACTGCCGACCATCATCTGACGATAGAGTCAGAGTCTTTGTGTTCGCCCAGCATTTATGTGAAAACTCACAGGAAGGGTGCGGACTCTGTGTTTCCCTGAAATTGTCCAAGAAGAGAAAAAGACACTTTAATTATATCTCCCACATGCATCCTGGATGCAGCTCACAGAAAGGACTGACACTGCTGAATGGCTTCCACTGTCACTTTGCTACACACACATAGAAACACTGTGATTTGAGAATGCTGACATCAAGTTAACTGCTTATACGGTAATCAGTTCAGTTCAGTCACTCAGTCAAGTCTGACTCTTTGCGACTCCATGGACTGCAGCATGCCAGGCTTCCCTTTCCATCACCAACTCCCGGAGCTTGCTCAAACTCATTTCCATCGAATAGGTGATGCCATCCAGCCATCTCATCTTCTGTCTTTCTGTTCTCCTCCCATCTTCAATCTTTCCCAGCATCAGGGTCATTTCAAATGAGTCAGTTCTTCACATCAGGTGGCCAAAATATTGGAGCTTCAGCATCAGCATCAGTCCTTCCAATGAATATTCAAGACTGATCTCCTTTAGGATGGACTGGTTGGATCTCCTTGAAATCCAAGGGACTCTCAAGAGTCTCCTCCAACATCACAGTTCAAAAGCACAATTCTTTGGTGCTCAGCTTTTTTTATAGTCCAATTCTCATATCCATACATGACTACTGGAAAAACCATAGTGAGGTTGTTCAGTCACGTCCGACTCTCTGCAACCCCATGGACTGTAGCCTACCAGGCTCCTCCGTCCATGGGATTTTCCAGGCAAGAGTGCTAGAGTGGGTTGCCATTTCCTTCTCCAGGGGATCTTTCCAACCCTGGGATTGAACCCAGGTCTCCTGCATTGTAGGCAGACGCTTTACCATCTAAGCCACCAGGGAAGCCCAAAGTAAAAATAAATAAATAAAAAACCATAGCTTTGACTAAATGGACCTTTGTTGGCAAAGTAATGTCTCTGCTTTTTAATATGCTGTCTAGGTTGATCATGGGCTTCCCTGGTGGCTCAAAGGGTAAAGAGTCGGCCTGCAGTGCAGGAGAACCATTTTCTATCCCTCACTTGGGAAGATCCTCTGGAGAAGGAAATGGCAATCCACTCCAGTATTCTTGCTTGCAGAAGTCCATGGACAGAGAAGCCTACTGGGCTACAGTCCATGGGGTCCCAAAGAGTTGGACATGACTGAGTGACTAACGTGACTAGGTTGATCATAGCTTTTATTCCAAGGAGCAAACATCTTTTTATTTCATGGCTGCAGTCACCATCTGCAGTGATTTTGAAGCCAATAAATAAATAAATAAATAAAGTCAGTATACAGCCTTGACATACTCCTTTCCCGATTTTGGAACCAGTCTGTTGTTCCGTGTCCAGTTCTAACTGTTGCTTCTTGACCTGCATGTAGATTTCTCAGGAGGCAGGTCAAGTGGTCTGGTATTCCCATCTCTTTCAGAATTTTCCACAATTTGTTCTGATCCACACAGTCAAAGGCTTGGCGTAGTCAATAAAGCAGAAATAGATGTGTTTCTGGAACTCTCTTGCTCTTTCCGTGATCCAGCAGATGCTGGCAATTTGATCTCTGGTTCCTCTGGCTTTTTGAAATTCAGCTTGAACATCTGGAAGTTCACATACTGTTAAAGCCTGGCTTGGAGAATTTTGAGCATTATTTGCTAGCATGTGAGATGAGTGCAATTGTGTGGTAGTTTGAGCATTCTTTGGCATTGTGTTTCTTTGAGATTGGAATGAAAACTGACCTTTTCCAGCCCTGTGGAAACTGAGTTTTCCAAATTTGTTGGTATGAGTGAAGCATTTTCACACCGTCGTCATTTAGGATAACTTTATCCAGTCGACTTTAAGACAGTGAAGGGGATGAAACAAGCATCACTACAAAGGACTCCGGGTGAAGTGAAGAGAAAGGTCCTACGGACCGAGATCCACTCACTAGTGTGGTAGCACTAGTAGGCCCAGTACTTCTGGAAAAACATGTCAAGAAGAAACATAACAACGGTGGAGAAGAATTATAGAAGACGAAGACAATCCAGGTATGGTAAAGACAGGAAATGACACGGGTAGAAACGGACCTCACAAGGGAACCATAGAGATTAAAAGAACTTCTCTAGAGATCCGAAAAGGTAAGATAAGAAAAGGAGATAAAGAAACGTAACTAACGACTCCTTCCGAAAGAATAGAGAGGAAGGATAAGAAACATTGAGACGTAAGTCCACCCATATAGAAATGAAAAGAGGAGACGGAAATCGAAGAAAAGAAAAGAGTCAATAAACATTCAGGAGGAGTCTGTTGGTAAAACGGAAAAACGTAAAGAAAAAGAACCCCTACCAGAACTAGGGACGGAGGACATGTGACAGTGTTTGAAGGCAGGTATCAAGTAGTCCGTGAGAGAGACAGTCTAGATCAGAGAATTTAAATAAAGAGTGAAGGTGACATATTAGTATTCCCTAAACTAAATACAGTATGGACTTACCAGATCACCAAAAAGAATGAAAGAAATTAAATTCAGAGTCAAACCGTTATTCCTCAGGTACTAGACTCGGTGTCAGTCGAGGGTCAGAACAAAAACGACTGACACATCTCGAAGAGGTAGAAACCAACGTTTCTTATATTAGTTAGACTAAAACCATAACTGGTAGATCACTACAGGTACAAATCTCAGAAGAGAACACAACAACCTTTGAGACAATCGGAAACGGGACGAAGTAAAACATGAGGTTCCGGTTTAAACGGACAATGAGGTCCACAGAGATGACTTCCTACTTTTGCATTCCCATCTCCTATAATGAAAAGGACATCTTTTGGGGTGTTTCTTCTAGAAGGTCTTGAAGGTCTTAATAGAACCACTCAACTTCAGCTCTTCAGCATTAGAGGTTGGGGCATAGATATGGATCACTGTGATATTGAATGGTTTGCCTTGGAAACGAACAGTAATACTGTTCTACTATTTTGATGTTCTTCATGTATTCATTAGATTCACCCAGACAAGCAGGGACTGAGCAAAGTCACAACCAAACAAAGCATGAGAAACAGATTTCACCTAATTTTTCTATTTGTATTTTTTTAAATCAATTTATTATTTTGTTTATTTATTTTTGACTGTGCTGGGTCTTTGCTGCTTTGCGTGGGCATGCGGGCTTTCTTTATCTGAAGTGCCTGAAGGCTGCTCTCCGAGTGGGGCTTCCCTTGTTCTGGAGCCTAGGCTCTGGGTGCGCAGGCTACAGTAGTCACCCTGCAGCCTGTGGGATTTTCCCCGAGCAGGAAGCAAGCCATGCCCCCTACACTGGCAAGCAGATTCTAACCACTTAGCCACCAAAGAAGTCCTCTACTTCCTTCCAAGACTAGAAAGATGGTGGCTAACTCTATTAAAATATGAGCGATGACTTTCTTGAAATATTTTAATAATCAAAATTTTAAAAATTTAAACATTGAGCCAAACTTGATAACCTCGTGTCTCCATCTGATTTTGCCAGGGAACACAGGTTCTTAAATAGCTTTCCTAGAAACAGTTGTTTGTTGATTCACTGTCTCAGCCTTATTGTTTAAGGTCTGGGAAATGTGTGTGTCTTTTATTTCGGAAGACATGATGATAAAATGTGGACTATTTGGATTCCAGGAGAGGAATGAAGGTGAAAGCCAAATAAAAGCGTTTCATTTTGAGCCGATAGAAAATAGTGGCCTTTCTCACTCACCTGGGCCATCTGGGCTGCAGTGGTCCCTCTTGTGCCCAAACACACATGGCCAAGGAGGCCGAGATCCCCCAGGGAGAGAAGAAGATATTTTTACCCTCAGCAGATTCAGCTAGCTTTTTACTACACTCCAGAGCAAATTGGTTGATAGATTTTGCTAGAGAGTCCATTGGGAAGATCTAAGAAAAATAAAGCAGAGTTAAAGAACATATTAATAATCATCTCCATTTATTTTACTTTTGTAAATGGATTTTTTGACTTACACAATTATCTTTTCTATCATCCTTCATTGAAATGACAAAAGAATGTATTATCCAACCTGATTATATACATAATAACCTATGTAACAATCTATATGGGGCTTCCCTGGTGGCTCAGTGGTAAACAGTTGGCCTGCCAATGCAAGAAACATGAGTTCAGTCCCTGGGTCAGGAAGATCCCCTGGAGAAGGAAATGGCAACCTACTCCAGCATTCTTGCCTAGGAAATCCCATGGACAGGGAAGTCTGGTAGGCTACAGTCCATGAGTCGCAAAGAGACAGACATGATTTAGCAACTAAACAACAGAAATAATATATATATCTGTATTTATGCCCTCCTAAGAGCTGAATGAGCATAATTCCAATATTAGTATAAATCTTAGAAAACTGAAGTCCAGAGAGTTTAAAGGGACTCCCTCAAGTTCTAGAGCTGAAACCCCTGAGAGGACACTTGGATTCTGGTCAGTCAGGTCTCCCTGTTGTAATCCCAGAGTTTAAATCATAGTAGAATCAGCCAAGTGCCTCTTTTCAATACACCACACACCTGCTGGCTTTACCAGTAAATGAGGAATAATTATGCAGCTTTCTGACTTTACAGTTTTTCTCACTTATCTTTCATCCCTATTTTTATACTTTTAACCTTGTTTATCCATTTGCACCTTGATAGATGGTATCCTGGTTCATGGAGAGCCTTTATCTTCCTTCATAATAAGATGAAACCCAACTCTGCTCCAGACCTTTCCCTCTGGATGCTTTTTCTGAACTCTGGGGTTCATAGGAGTGTGTCCGCCACAAAAGTCCCACAACGTAGCTTTCGCTGCCTGCCTGGTGCTGATCACACTGCTGGTTCTGTTTTCATATGTTCGTATCTTCATCTCTAGAATAAGTTCTCTGAGAGCAAAATTTTCTAACTCTGCTTTGTGCATCTGCTAGCACCCAGCTCAGGACTTTGTACAAAATGAAAACTTCCAAATATTTATTTATTTTTTATTTAGAGTGTTTATAGTTAAGGTTCTAGTCATCATTTTTTTAAACCTACTTAAACCTGAAACTTTCACAATCTAGTAGAAATGCTTATAGAGAAGTAGGGAGATCAAGACTCTCTTGTCTTTATTCTCACTCACTTGAGACCCCCTGAAACCAATCATAATGAACAAAGGAACTCAAGCTTTCTCGTTTTCTTAAATTTGTATTCATCTTCTAAATTTTACCTCTAATCACCCTGATATTCTCATTTAAGTTTTTTAAAACTGGATTGCTATCCAAGAAATAGTGAGTTCAATCTATTGTCATTTTATAGCCAAATAATTTCTCAAACTGATTAAATAATTTAAAATAAACCAAATTCCTGGGTCTAGAGAGCCCTATCAGGCAAGTGTTGTATAGACCGTGGTTTTGCACTGATATCATCTGGCCCGCTGAGAAACCCAGAATGAGAACTTCAGAGGAGTTGGGAGATCTCTTAGCTAAATGGTTGAATCAAGGGAGAGACATGTGTAGGCAAAGTCTTGACTTCTTCATGACCTGAATTAACAGTGATACTGTTGAAACACCTCCTAAGCTTACCCTTAACCAAACAACTTCTCAGCCCTTAAATCATCTCTAGTCATAGCTTCTACCTATTGTAGAAGCTGATGATAATTCTAGGCTAACACTATTTTATTAAATGAAAAAAGCAACAACTCTTATTTTGTAATCACTGTACACCCTCATAAAATGTTTGAAATTTACATATAAGCACTTTCTCCTGACAGATCCAGTGCCATCTTGGAAATAAGCTCCCTGTTTTCTTTGCAGCTATATCCCTTTAAATGATGTTTTGTTTACTACCTATATATTAAGCTTTATCTTTTATTTTTTTAATTTTCTTATTTGGCTGCATGTGGGGTCTTTGATTGCAGAATGTAGGGTCTAGTTCCCTGAACAGTCATCAAACTCGGGTCCTCTGCTTTGGTAGCATAGATTGTTAGCCACTAGACAACTGGGAAAGTCTCCTAAGCTTTCTCTTTTAAGAACTCATGAATTTTTCATATGGAAAATGCTTGGCTCCATGGCCAAAGCATAATCACCATGAGGGGAAGAGAGGAGAAATTATTATTTTAAGGCTGAGGATTTTTATCTTTCTACCTATGATTTTCTACCTATGATTTATGAATATTCTAGAGTTTAGATACTAATAGCAAATTCCTGAAAATGATAATTCTCTCTGCAGAAGAGTTAATTTCTTGTGGAAAGTTAATAGACAGTTATCTTCAGCTTCATTAACTCTCTCATTAATATCATCATTAATATATCAGATGCAGCCTAGAACATACAAGAGGAACAATTCTTGCCCTTAAAAAAAAGTACCGAAGTGCTAAGCCAGCATTAAAAGTGATTCCTGAAAGATGCAGAATATGGGGATGAAGTTCTCATGAAATAATTTATCCATTCAAGGAATGGAGAGTGATCTTTTCAGAGGAGACTATAAATAAAGACTAAAGTCTAGAACAAAAACCAAGAGTGCCCTTTTCAGAACAAATCGTTCTTTTGCAGTTTCCAGGAGGAATACAGATATATCAGTGTGCCTGCTCAGCCACTCAGTCGTGACTGACTCTTTGTGACCCCATGGATTGTATTCTACCAGGTTCCTCTGTCCGTGGAATTTTCCAGACACGAATACTGGAGTGGGTTGTCATTTCCTAATCCATATATCAGGATCCATACATTTATGTCAAAAATGTAATATCTCGGTCTATAAAGGGGCTTAACCAAAGAAATTTGAAATAAAGTATCATTCATCAAAATGTCTCATTATAGATACACATATTCCCAGCAAATCTGTGTTGGAAAGAATCTTCTAATCTTAATCAAATTGTCTCATTTTATCTGCTAGGAAACTAAGGCCCAGAGAAGTGAAATGTGCTAACATGCACAGCTACCTAACAGCAGGCCTATCATTGCAATCCCAGTCTCTGGACTCTAAATACAAATCCTTTTGCCACTATATTTTATTGCCTTTAAGGTTTTATGGTGAAAGAGAGGGACTGGGTAACAAAAGAGGCTGAACAAGAGGAAGGAGAAAGGAGAGGTGAGGGTGAGCAGGAGGAGGGAGCAGAGAGGACTCTGCTCTGCTTTCCTCTTGGAGGCCAGTCAAGGCCTCCTGACCTTCCCAGGGTGCTGATAATACTGCCTACTTGGTGGAGTCGTGCATGTCAGAAATGCCCTCTCCACACTCCCAGGACTTGTGAGTTACCTGAAGCCATTTCTGAAGGAATTAGTAGTCTGGGAGGGTTTCTGATGAGCATGTAGTGTAAGGTTAGGGTCTTGATTATTCCATGAAAGAGAAGAAAGCTAATGGCCCCTAGAATGATGACCAGGACTTGAAATTGGGTAGGGGTAAGGGGTAGAGAGTCAAATCATTAGTTCCCTACACAAATGAGTGAGATCAAGTTCATGTTGGCAAGTCTACTCTTTCAAAGGGATAGATGGGTTTTTGTTCAATCATTCTGAGAATATCCTATTTCTTTTTGCCTCTGTTGACAGATACAAAGGTAGCAAATCCAAAAATGTGACTGGAAAAAATATCATTCATAATTTCACAATTCATGGTAAAACCACCTCTCTCGTATCTTTGGAAATGAAAGCGTTCTCCTGCTTAGCCTTTCCCAGCACAATCTTAGACCCAGTTCAGGGATAAATCTCTAACTTGCACAGAATTCTTGGGGGATGACTTCAACTATTATTTCTGTTCTGTGGAAGTCTTGATAATTTGTTATTCATCTAGGCAGTTCAATGAAGAAAGAAAACAAACATTTTAAACAAAGAAATATTTACAATACCTTGTTTTCCTCCACTGGAGCAGAGTTGGCAGTGGGTTCCTTCAGTAAGAGACTGTGGCTGAGTTAAGTGACTCTTAACCATAGGAGTGATTTTTAGCAGTTTTGGCACCACCCTTTCCTTAGCCTCACCCTCTGATTCACTTTTACAAGCCCATACACTTTTCCTTTCAAGTTTATCTTGGCCAGAAGCTCAAATAAAAAGAAAGATAGACAAGATTTTGCCACAATTCCTTAACTGCCCACATTTTCCATGTCTGTCTGTACAGAGAGCCTAGAATTCTGACGAACTGTAGCTCACACATTCCTGGCTTCATGTTTTCCCTAGTCTGCCAACTGGCAGCAATTAGTGGCTTCCCCTAGATATTTTTTTCCCATAAAAACAGAAAGTTTTAAGTTAGTAGAATAATTATGAGCAATGAAATGGAGATTATTTTATTATAAACAGCAATGTTTGCTGTTAAATTCCTCACAAGGTATTAAGTGAAGTATCCAAGAAATGTTTCTGTTCTTCTCATTTGGGCTCTGGTGTTGACCCCAAGCATGACTCTATTTCGAGTCCATTGTCCCCACTCCAGGGACATGGGGTCTGATGGATGTTTTAGATGCAGTTACTGGGTCTGGTAAAGAACCTGCCGCCAGTGCAGGAGACGCGGGTTTGATCCCTGGGTTAGGAGGATCTCGAGCCTTCCCAGGTGGCACTAATGGTGAAGAACATGCCTCCCAGTGAGGGAGGCCTAAGAGATGTTGGTCCAGTCCCAGGGTCTGACCCCCTGGAGGAGGCCATGGCAACCCCCTCCAGTATTCTTGTCTGGAGGATTCCATGGACAGAGGAGCCTGGTGGACTACAGTCAATAGGGCCGCAAAGAGTTGGACACAACTGAGACGACTTAGCGAGCACACGCGCACACACATACACACACACATACACACACGCACCATACGGAGGCTCCAGGTAGAGGGACTGTCCATCCTGACTGCCAGTGGCTCACCAGAGTGGCTCAGGCTTTATCACTGCACAGAGCTAGTTATTTGCATTACATTCAGTGCATCTGTATAGATTTGGGGGGAATCAAACAAGAAATTGTTTCATCTCCTCTAAAACCTCTTCTCTAAAACCACAAACTAGGTTCTATTTTTGTTTCCCCACAGACCTTTGCCAGATTCCTTTCTCACTTACCTCTTGTTTAAAATCTTCAGGGACTTTGCTGAGAGTCCACTGTTTAAGACTCTGCACTTCCATCGAAAGGGGAATGGGTTCCCTCCGCGACCACGAAACGAAGGTCCCAGAGGCTTCACTGCAGCCGAAAATAGGTAAGTACTGAAATGGAATCTGTATAGGTTGGTATACTCGCTATGGGCCTTCCAGGTGGCGCCAGTGGGCAAGAATCATCTGCCAGTGCGGGAGACACAAGAGAGGCAGGTTTGATCCCTGGATTGGGAAGACTGGCTGAAGGGGGCAGGACAACCCACTCCAGTATTCTTGCCTGGAGAATCCCACAGAAAGAGGAGCCTGGTGGGCTCAGTTCACTGGGTTGCAAAGAGTTGGACACAAGTGAAGTGACTAAGTACAGCACACACCAGCTATACTGATAAAATTTTGACTTTGCATTGTTTTGATGGCTGTTTGGAGCGGGCTGGGAAAGAAGCAATGCTATCCTAAGTCAACAATATCATATTATCAGCAGAATTTTGCTCATATGTTTATTCACTGTTATTAGCTATGGCCTGCTCTGTGTATATTTAGCAATATGTACCAATATTCCTAATGACAATGAAGGAATAGGCGCTATATGCATGAACAGCAGGCATAAAAGGAAGTTTTGCTCCAGCTTTTGTTTTGTTTTTACAATATTTGATGTTAAGACTGCAGGAATTTATTAAGTATTCAAAATCTATTAGAACATAAAAAAGAGCTCTAGGTCCATCAGGATTATTCAGATGGAAACCAGAAGAAGAGAGGAGATAGGGTGGAGCCGAGACAGCTGTGTGGGTGATGGCTGTCATTCAGCCACTGTCGGCCGGGTAACAGGACACCACTGACTCGGGGCCTGGTGCACATGCATTTTTCACAGCTCTGGGTGCTGCCGGTCTGAGATGAGGGTGCCGGTGTGACTGAGTGCTTGGTGACGGCTTACTTCCTGGCTCACAGGCGGTTGCCTCCTTGTCTTTACTTGGCTGAGAGCTCTTGTCTTTTTCTCCTTTCTCTGTAAGTCACCAGGGCTTATGGGGAAAGAACCCGCCTGCCGTGCAGGAGACATAAGAGACGTAAGAGATGCGGGTTCAGTCCCTGGACCAGGAAGGTCCCCTAGCAGAGGAAGCGGCTTACCCACTGCCGCATTCTTGCCTGGAGACTCCCGTGGGCAGAGGAGCCTAGAGGGCTACAGTCCATAGCGTTGCAAAGAGTCAGACACAACTGAAGCAACTTAGCATGCATAGGTGTTGCAGAGTCCAAGCTCTCTCTGCTCACCTTATGATAGCTAATAAATCCAAGACGAGGTGTTAAGCCAAAGGGACTTTATTCAAGAGCTGGCTTACCAAGAAGATGGCAGGCTAGCACCTCAAAATAACCATCTGTCCAAGCCTAGACGCCAGGTTCTTTTATGGATCAAAGATGGGGAGGTGGTGAGGCAACAAAGTAAAATGACACCTTGCAAACGTCCCTGAGAATGGCAAGCCTCAGGCAGGGGGATGTGGTTTCCCTTTCTTACAGTGATTTCATGGGTGGTGTGAAATGGAATATCTCCTGTCATATCTACAGACAAAGATGCTGCATCTGTCTGCAATTCCCGCCTCCTCAAATGTGAATTTTGGGGCCATGTCAGTAAGCCGCGGGTGAGGGGGGCCTCACCATATGCCACACAAAGAATTTAAGAATGTCACAGTCTTTCACAGGTGGGCAGAGTCAGGTTATCTCCCTGAGGCAGACCACTGTGTATGCCTATAATAACAAAACTGGCAAGATAAGTATTAAAGTCACAGAGCAGATGCATTGTGAATTCAAAATTAACCCTTCCTGGTTACATAAGAACACTGATTACATCCTTGACTCACCCTCATGACCAATTCTAATCCCAACTAACCCCCGCAAAGGCCCAGTCTACAAACTACATTACATCAAGGAATAGGGTTTCAACATCTGCGTTGGAATGAAGATAACAAATATTCAGGCCATAGTGGTGGCTGAGAGTTTCCCAGAACTGAACCAAGACACAGGTTTCCAAATGGAAAACATCTCCTGATGAATAAGCTAAATTTTGAAAACTATTTAAAAGAACTCCTAATGCAATAAAATATCAAGAATAGCACCAAAACCAAAAATAAAATTATTAAATTTTAATTATTTAATCTACAAGAAGCAAAACTACAGAGACATCACTTTGCCCACAAAAGTCCTTATAGTCAAAGTTAGGGTTTTTCCAGTAGTCAGGAACAGATGTGAGAGCTGGACCATAAAGAAGGCTGAGCACTGAAGAATTGATGCTTTTTGAAATGTGGGGCGGAGAAGACTCTTGAGAGTCCCTTGGACAACAAGACGATCAAACCAGTCAATCTCAAGGGAAATCAACCCTGAATATTCATAGAAGGACTGATGCTAAAGCTGAAGCTCCTATACTTTGGTCACATGATGGAAAAGCCAACTCATTAGAAAAGTCTCAGATGCTAGGAAAAAATGAAGGCAGGAGGAGAAGGGGACGACAGAGGATGAGGTGGTTGGATGGCATCACTGACTCAATGGACTTGCATTTGAGCAAACTCAGGGAGATAGTGAAGGACAAGGAAGTCTGGCATGCTGCAGTCCATGGGGTCACAAAGAGTCAGACACAACTTAGCAACTGAATAACAACAAAGTGTGAAGAACACTTTGAACCTAGAATTCTATGCTCATGCTCTAATTCAGTAATGATGGTGACTCACAACCTCACAGTGATTCAGAAAGTTACTATTTATCACCTTGCTGAATGAATTGGTAAAATACATTTTTGAATGAATCTAAAAGTAAGTAGGAGAAAGCAAGGAAGAACCTCTAATTTTTAACAATGTCTGACTGAGGGGAAATAAATCACAATTCAAGACTTAAAGAATTAGCTGAATAATTTTTGAGGACTCTATGCTTGACCAGCTGACAACGAGACAGTTTTATTGCCGACGAAGAAAATAATGATACTCACTAGTATTTATTAAGTACTGTATGTGCTAAGCATTCAATTAATTTCTTGTCAGGTATGAGTTCATTCCACCATCAGAGCAACCTTATGAGAAAAGCACTGAAGCAGGAAGAAGCATCATTCCCAGCTTGTAGTTAGAGGGCTCATACGTGCTGGAACTGGGCTTTAGGTGCAGTTAAGTCAAGGTCATAAGGCTGCCTCTTTAGCCATGATGCTCCAGTGGGTCACCCATCCCTAGATTTCATCACAAAGGGGGCAGTGCCTGGAGTGCATTTTTAGGACCAGCCACACTACTGTAGCCAGGTCAGACTCCCTAAACCTCAGATCTCCCTTATTTCTCAGGACTTAAATTATATTTTTCTGTGCCGCTGATCCACTCAAAAGTATTCAGTGCTATTCAAAGCAAACACACTTAAAAGAAGCCAGCTTATGTTTCCTTCCATCCTCGCACCCAGCTCTTCTCTCCCCCTCTGAACTCTCTCTCAGTGCACTCAGGAGTTGGCGCTGATGCTATGTCTGCACCGCTAGACTCAGTGTTGATTCTGACGTCCTGATTTGAACACAGGGGTCCTCAAAGGACTCTGATCCAAATTATCCTTTTGAATTGCTATACTTTTTGCTGCTGTGAGAAAGCAGTTTTAATCATTTTTCACACAACTCCATTCCACCCCCAACACTGGAGCCCCTTGCAAAGCACCTGGTTATTCCTGGGCTCCTTTATTCTATCTACTTGGTTATCACAAATGAGCTGTGAAGCCTGATTTCTGAGAAACAAGATAACCAGATCTTATAATCTAAAGATCTAATAGAATGTAAACAAACAAATGGTTTGTGAAAATAGGTTTATTTTCTATATTTTTGCAACCTTATGTAAGTTACAGCCACATATATGGGATCCCTAAGGCTAGAAAGGCACACAGTGTGCCTTTCCCTGCTGCTCAATGCTTTCTTCTAGGTTTATGTTACAGAAGGGCATGGAAGGCCACCTACTTATCCTTCATTACAAGAACAAATACATATGCCTGCATGCTTAGCCACTAAGTCATGCCTCACTTGTTGCAGCCCCATGGACTGTAGCCTGGTAGGCTCCTCTGTCCATGGAATTCTCCAGGCAAGAACACTGAAGTGGGTAGCCATTCCCTTCTCCAGGGGATCTTTCTGACCCAGGGATCGAACTCAAGTGTCCTGCATTGCAGGTGGATTCTTCAGCCTCTGAGCCACCAGGGAAGCCCACAAATACATATATTTCCTTAGAAAGAAAAACAAGTGATGGCTGGCTTCTGTAAATTATCAGCTACAGTAGACAGTGACCATAATGTTTAAAAAAGTATATAAAACAATAAATAGTACAGTAAAAATTAATGCTGTAAAATACACTGAGAGTAAGAAAGAGCTAAATGAGAGATCATCCCATTTTAGGAGGCCAAATGATTAACAGCAGTGGAGGGGGGGGTGATGTTATGACTGACAGATGTCACGCCATGTCTGTGTTTCTAGTTACCGTGTAATAGAAGCTCAGAAAAGCAGAAGCATGCAGAGGTCTCTAAAGTTTTGGCACTTGCAGAAATCCTGAGGCTTATACCTCATATTACAAACTTCTGTGCAGAGACGGAAACTTTCCATTTAGGGTGAGGCAAACCTGCCCCAAAAGAGGATGCTCTTGGTTCTCTTGTGCACGATAAGGAAGAGGAAAGGGTGGTCTGCCACGAACTGCGGGCCTCCGTGCCCTGTTCTCCCTGTCACGACGGCCCCAGTGCCGGCAGCAGCCTCAGTGCCCTCCTCGTTCACATCCACAGAAGCCTGATGGAACACTTCAGACAGGAACAGATCGTTCTTTTCTGACATGCCTGAGAAGTTGGCTTGGCCTTGGCTGAAGGCATCGCCCATGCCCATGCTCGTGAGAATGGTCTTGAGTCCGTAACGCTCTTCCAGTTTGAACTTGGGGATGTACACCTCCACGTCATCCTCACCCATGGTGTCCTCGCTGAGCCACTTGCTGAGTTTGTCTTGGGTGATTTCACTCTCCAGCTATGAATCCAAAACATAAAACCACTGAGTGCTTAGCAGAGAAGGACAACAACCTCTAATGTTGACAACCAATGACTTTACTATATCAAAGTAACATTTAATAGGTAAAAATTTTGCAAGAAGATAGCATATATGAGATGTGTTTAAGGCTTCTGAATGACTGGGAAACCTGGCACAATTCGTCTCAAACAAGTTCACATATTCAAACTATACAACATTTCCTCAGATGTAGGCATGTGCAAAGGCTTCCCAGGTGACTCAGTGATTTAAAAAAAAAAAAAAATCCACCTGCCAATGCAGGAGACATGGGTTTAATCCTTGAGTCAGGAAGATCCCCTGGAGAGGGAATGGCAACCTGCTCCAGTAATCTTGCCTGGGAAATCCCATGGACAGAGGAGTATGGCGGGCTACAGTCCAGGGGGTCTCAAAGAGTCAGACATGATTTATCGGCTAAACAACAGCAGCAGCAGCAGACATGTGCAAAGGCGAGTTTAGCCCGGAAGTTTAAAACAACGTAAGTTGGAATTCTTACCAATTCCAAGCCCGTGGAAGACTCAGCAACTCCATCTGGGAGCAGCAGGAACATGCTGACCTCTCCAGCATACGGGAGTTCCAGAATCTGGACCTTCAGGTCTGCTACATAGCCAATGTTTAGCTTTTCGTGCAGGAACATCATCTCTACTGATTTGCGCTGAGTCTAAGTAATTAAAAAGTAAAATATGAAAGTTGATAGTAAGATGTCAAGAGATTTGTAATCAGACAGAAAAGAGAATGGGTTCTGCTTTCATGCTAAAAAAATAGATTTTTTTAATTAAAAATTTGTTTTGAAATTTGTCTTAAAAGTCAAAATATATTTTAAAAAATAAAAATTTATTTTTTGTATACTCTCACAGTGACTCTAACCTATTTCCTCTTTCAAGATTATACCCATTAGTAATAAAATGGACAATTATAATTAAATACTAAGACATTCGTTCAGGACCTCCTAGGGGTCAAGAACTGCAAAATCTCATTGAAGCTTTACAACAACATTTTGAGTTGGAAATTATCCTAGTTCAAAAGATCAAAAAAAAGAGTGTATGAACCACAAGTAACATCATAGTTGGTACAGCCTACATATAAGTCCAAGATTGTGTAATCATAAAGCCCATGGTCTTTACCATTACTCATATGACCTCTAAGAAAATTACCAAGTGCTATTCAGTAACCTGAAAGAGTCAATCAACTCTCCAGTGTGTATAACTATTAATAGCAAATCATGTATGGGTATCAATGAGTGGTCCCAATTTTTCTTTTTCTATTTTATCAAAGACCCTAAAATATATATTAAGAAAGTCTGTTTTAAAAAAAAAAAAAATCCACCTGCCAATGCAGGAGACATGGGTTTAATCCTTGAGTCAGGAAGATCCCCTGGAGAGGGAATGGCAACCTGCTCCAGTAATCTTGCCTGGGAAATCCCATGGACAGAGGAGTATGGCGGGCTACAGTCCAGGGGGTCTCAAAGAGTCAGACATGATTTATCGGCTAAACAACAGCAGCAGCAGCAGACATGTGCAAAGGCGAGTTTAGCCCGGAAGTTTAAAACAACGTAAGTTGGAATTCTTACCAATTCCAAGCCCGTGGAAGACTCAGCAACTCCATCTGGGAGCAGCAGGAACATGCTGACCTCTCCAGCATACGGGAGTTCCAGAATCTGGACCTTCAGGTCTGCTACATAGCCAATGTTTAGCTTTTCGTGCAGGAACATCATCTCTACTGATTTGCGCTGAGTCTAAGTAATTAAAAAGTAAAATATGAAAGTTGATAGTAAGATGTCAAGAGATTTGTAATCAGACAGAAAAGAGAATGGGTTCTGCTTTCATGCTAAAAAAATAGATTTTTTTAATTAAAAATTTGTTTTGAAATTTGTCTTAAAAGTCAAAATATATTTTAAAAAATAAAAATTTATTTTTTGTATACTCTCACAGTGACTCTAACCTATTTCCTCTTTCAAGATTATACCCATTAGTAATAAAATGGACAATTATAATTAAATACTAAGACATTCGTTCAGGACCTCCTAGGGGTCAAGAACTGCAAAATCTCATTGAAGCTTTACAACAACATTTTGAGTTGGAAATTATCCTAGTTCAAAAGATCAAAAAAAAGAGTGTATGAACCACAAGTAACATCATAGTTGGTACAGCCTACATATAAGTCCAAGATTGTGTAATCATAAAGCCCATGGTCTTTACCATTACTCATATGACCTCTAAGAAAATTACCAAGTGCTATTCAGTAACCTGAAAGAGTCAATCAACTCTCCAGTGTGTATAACTATTAATAGCAAATCATGTATGGGTATCAATGAGTGGTCCCAATTTTTTTTTTCTATTTTATCAAAGACCCTAAAATATATATTAAGAAAGTCTGTTTTGTTGTCATTGTCTCATACCGAGTTCACACGGAAAGGATAAAGCCCCTTTAGTTTCTTCTGAAATGGAGTCTTCCATTTTCCTTTGAAGTAGATAGCATTTACCAGGACCATTTTGGTGTCTGCATCAACAGAACCTTCAGGTAACAAGTTTGGGATTCTCCCTACAGAAAACATGATATATGCTTATATTTCATGATTAACAGTTATGAAGTTATTATGATTTCTTGAATCTTTTGAGTCACCATCAAGCTTGATATCCACATTTATCAAACTCTGCAGAGATGTTGATATTAACATTCAAATTTTTCTCTTAATTTATTTAAAACATAAATAAAAATTTTTCAGGTTTGCAAAATTCAAGAGCAAATGAAGAAGTAATGTAACTAAGATTTAAAATTGCTATCAGACTTGGAAAAAATTTTAAGTTTCTTTTAATTTTTTTTCTTTGTGCTGCATGCAGGATCTTATTCCTCTGACCAGGAACTGAACCTGCATCCCTCCCTTTGAGAGCACAGAATCTTAACCCCTGGACTGCTGGAGAAGTCCCAGAAATTTTAAATTCCTTTTATACTGTTTTCTCAAAGTTTTACAGTTATATGCAGTTAGTTCATTCAGATGGGAGTGAAAAAGAGACTCAAGGAATATAATGGGCTTCCCTGTAGCTCAGATGGTAAAGAATCTGCCAGCAATGCAGAAGACCCGAGTTCAGTTCCTGGGTGGCAAAGATCACTTGGAGAAGAGAATTGCAACCCACTCCAGTACTCTTGCCTGGAGGATTTCATGGGCAGGGGAGCCTGGCTGGCTGCAGTCCATGGGATCGCAAAGAGTCAGGCACAATCGAGTGACTGGCGCCACCAAGGTATCTAACAGTCATTTCCCCAGTATGCCAGTAGGGCTCCTTTGAGATCCGGTCTAGACAGCCCGTGGGTCTAACTCACTGATTCATCCAAAAGCAGTGTTTTGGAAGTTGCCTACACCTATATCAGGAATAGCACAGATTCATAAAGTAATAAAGGAAAAACTGTCCTGGGGGCGGGGCAGGCTTGGAATACTGGAAGAGACATTCTAAATCATTCAGGAAAGAAGCTGCAGAGAGTTCTATTAAGAGAGCTGAATAATGCAGAGAACTGCAACAACACAGAGAAGGGAAGGAATGACTGAGTCCAAGAAAGTTCCCAGAAGTGAGAACATCTGGGTATGATTCTTTTAAAAGTCGGTTTAAGAAACAGCCCGTTTATAGTGAATACCTGCTCTGCAATATTTCAACCACATTATTCTATTTACTCCTCACAACCATTCTAGTAAGGGAGTATTGCTAGTGTCATTTTACACAAATAGGAAATCAACCTTGAATATTCATTGGAAGGACTGATGCTGAAGCTGAAGCTCCAATACTTTGGCCACCTGCTGGGAAGAGTCAACTCACTGGAAAAGACCCTAATGCTGGAAAGACAGAGCAAGAGGAGAAGGTGGCAACAGAGGATGAGATGGTTCTATGGCATCACTGACTCAATGGGCATGAGTCTGAGTAAACTGCAGGAGATGGTGAAGGACAGGGAGGCCTGGCTTGCTGCAGCTCGTGGGGTGGCAAAGAGTCGGACATGCCTAGCAACTGAACAACAGCACAAACAGACACCGCGTCGTGAGATGTCAGTAAACTTTCCAAGGTCATGATGCCTGAGAGTTGGTCAGAATTCCACCGTCTTCCATTTCTGCTGACAGATGCAGGATTCAAGCAAAAAGGTCACTGTAGTCTGACCAGTTTCAGTATAGTTATTCAATATCTTCATCAATATAGCCCCTAGCAAATAAAACTCCTGGTTACTACCTGGAAATCTACTGGGACTTTATTTAACTTTGTGACACATAATATTTGATCATAACAAGGAAAAAAGAATTTTTTTTCAAATTACTATAAAAATTGGTAAAACAATCAATCTAAATGACTATTTGGCATTTTTGCAATTTCACTGATTGATTTATAGCCATTCATCACAAACACTTAGAAAGAAGAGAAATTCTTGCTGTTCTTAAAAAAGCAAAGCTTTCATGCATCTCTTTGATTTTGCAATCTCCTTTGACTTTCATTTTTGTTAAATCTTCACTTTCTCTGCTTCCTTTTTGTCAGTGGTAAATCAATCTTTCAGAGCAGTAATTTAAAAATCTAGAAATGAAGAACTAAAGTAGGCCAACTGTTTTTAGAGGAACAATAATTCTTTTTTCAATTCTACAGAACTTAATACAAGTGCTTTTTCTATTATGGTAGCTAAGAAACGAAGATAGCATACTATGGTTTGAAATACTGTTTGAAACATAGGAGGCAGAGACTTCCCTAGTAGTCCAGGGACTCAGATTCCATGCTGCCTACGCTGGGGGGCCAGGTTCAATCCCTGGTCAGGCAACTAGATTTCACATGCCACAATTCTGACCCAACACACCAAGTAAAAATGTATTTAAAAGTAAATAAATAGGCATAGGAGATACGTGAAAATGTTTTCTGCATTATCAAACTCTTTAAATGTTAATTTGAAGAATTCCAGAATTAGACTAAGGCTCAGAAGAAGAGGAAACCCCAGCTGCACCACGAAAAGATAGTGGGATCTTGGATGAGTCAGTTAAGAACTGAGGACACGCATAATGAAGGTAGAAGCAGCTTAGACGATTAACAGGAGACAAAGAAGGGGCTGAAAGAACTGGACAGCATGCTGACTCTGGATGGTGAGACAGAAGACAAGCTAAAATTTCACGATCCCTCCTTTTTCCATTGCCCATGTTCTCACACCAATTACTCAGTTGAATATTGTTCCTTTTTTCTTTGTTTTTGTTTGCAGTGTACATAAAGTCACAATTATTTCAATACTGATATTTCCTAAATTAGAAAAGATCTGCCTCATCTTACATTCTATTCAGTATTAATCCAAATCAGATTATTGAAGTACTGAATATATATCTTATTAGTAGACCTTGATTATTTTTTTCTCACTTCAAACACCACAAAGCTCAACAAGAATCAGGTTACATTAGCCAAAATAACTAAGGTTAGGAGTAAGGGCTAAGTCCAAGGATTTTAAAACACACACACACACACACACATCAGAGTTTTCTACATGGAAAGAAGAGCAGAAACTATTTCTTGGTTTTACCTTTGGTTTGAGTCCTGACCCAGGAATTAATCTTTTTTCTGGCATCTTCTGCACATTCTAGGAAGTCGACCGCCTGCGGTTCTGTAGAGTAATATTTCTTAGAGAGTTGCAGGTATTCCTTTAAAGCGAAAAAATAATGACAAGATCACTTAGAATATATACCAACAAGTGAAAGCGTTAGCTGTTCAGTTGTGTCTAACGCCTTGTGAGCCCACGGACTGTAGCCCGCCAGGCTCCTCTGTCCATGGGAATCTCCAGCAGGAAGACTGGCGTGGCTGCCATGCCCTCCTCTGGGATATCCAACCATCTGTGGTGCATTTGTAGATTACAGGTTTCCTGTCAAGACTGGGGAGCTTGGAGCAGGGTAGGGGAGGTTGGCTGGGGGCTGACTATGTGCTCTCTTGACCCCCGGAATCCAGTCCCGGCTGCCTTTGTTCTCCTGCATACTTTGCACAATGAACACTGGATGCAGAGCAAGAGGCTGGGCGTGGGGTTAGTGGTTCCGGGAACACCTGTGCGCACCTCCTAACTTGTGATTTTCCATGTGGGGTTTTTACAGTAGAAATAGGAAGCACCCACATAGGGAATACAAGCATGCCTGTGTGGGATCGTGTCCCATGGCCTCAGGGAGCCTTGTGAGCCTGAGTGGAATTCTGACCCTCTGGGAATGAATCAGAGAAAACAGCTTTGAAAGTGACCTCGTTGCAAGTTTGGGACCCTGCCATTTAGTTAGCAGGTTTCACTCACTTCCTTGAATCTTGCAGATTTCTCTCCAAACAGTTTATTGGCACTTTCCAATAAATACTCCCCCGTGGACACGTTGATGGCATTGCTGAGAGAGTGGAAGAATGAATGGATTGCCCCCACAGCTTGTGCCTTAAAAGGAAAGGAGAGATTCATTGTATATGACTCAGGACTTCTAAGCAAGATATTTCTTAAGCAATAGTATTTCTTTCTAGGATATCAATAAAATGCTGTATTACAATATACTTTTTCTGGCAATTTAGAGGTAACTCAGGAAATAATGTCGGTATGGATATAGTACATTAAAGTCTATCAGATAATTTTTGACTTGTTTCAGATTTTTCTGTGCCCATAGGATTGGATTTAACTGTAACAGAAGTGAGATCCTAGAAAATGTCAGGCTCCTTTGACACTTACCTAAGCTACAGTCTCTAAGCAACTTTTATTATATTAAAGTGTTACCTTAGAAATGTTCTTTTAAAAGTTTATATAACTTCTACAAGTTCCTTGGCATAATTAAGGGGCAGTCTGTGCAAGGAATCTGGAGTTTAGAAAACGTAAAATCGAGGGGAATTCCAACCCCCAGCCTGAAGTTTGTGAGCATGATGACAGACATGGGGCTTAGTCACAGCAGTGCTGGGTGAAGCTGAGGTCGGAGCCCTGAAGATGGACGGTCAGCTGTCCACTCAGACCTGGCAGAATCGCCTTTTGAAGAAGCCCTCTCATCTTGACTCTGTAATCCCCTGAGTGACAGACAGAGGGAGCACCAGCGTTCCTAACCTGTGAGAGGATCAGGGTGTGATTGTGGAAGCTATTTACCAACAGGAGCCCATCTACACCAGGGTCCTATAATGTAGCTGAATGGTGTTAAAGGAAGTGGAGTACTGGAGAAAGATACTAGCTTGAGACTGATTAGATGAATGGACAGTAGATAGATAGAAGATGATGATCACAATAATGATGATAAATAGGTGGATAGATTGGTGTTGTTCTCTTGTTAATGATGATAGATTGACAGATAGGGAAAGAGAAGGAAGATAGATAGTGGATGATCATAATGACGACAGGAGGGAGGGCTGTCTCTTATACACATCTAGATGTGTATAAGAGACAGGAGTCAGGCACAATGGGAGGGAGATAGGGAGAGAGAAGGAAGATAGACAATAGCTGACGATCATAATGACAGGAGGGAGAGAGGGAGAGAGAAGGAAGACAGATAGGTAGACGGTAGCTGAGGATCACAAGGACGACAGGAGGGAGGGAGGGAGGGAGGCAGATGCGTGCTCTGCTCAGTCGCCCAGTCGTGTCCGACTCTTTGTGACTCTTTGGACTGTAGCCCGCCAGGCTCCTCTGTCCATGGGATTTTTCAGGCAAGAATATTGGAGTGGGTTGCCATTTCCTACTCCAGGGAATCATCTTATCCAGGGATTGAACCTGCATCTCCTGTGTTGCAGGCAGATTCTTTACCCCTGAGCCATTGTGAAGCCCTAGATAGACAGGGAGCGAGGAGACAAAAGATACAGCAAGGTCAGT
>SJYC01122441.1:0-47003 GCA_006408675.1 Madoqua kirkii | reverse complement strand
GGGAATCATCTTATCCAGGGATTGAACTGCATCTCCTGTGTTGCAGGCAGATTCTTTACCCCTGAGCCATTGTGAAGCCCTAGATAGACAGGGAGCGAGGAGACAAAAGATACAGCAAGGTCAGTGACCTCTTCTGAAGTCACCAGGCCTGGCCACCTGCACTCCTCAATTACTTGTCACCCCTTACTCTGGAAATCTGCATTCACACATGTGTATTGTAGGAGTCTCTACCATGGCTTTAGAATAGATTATGCATACCCAACTAGTGGCAGAGTAACGTGACAGAATTTACAAACAATCTTGACCTGGAAGTCAAGAAGCATGGATTCTACCCCAGCTCTGCCCTTCCTTATGAGCATGACTGTAAGATATTTACTCAAGGACTGTGAGTCTTGGTTTTCTTCCTATGAAAGGTAGAAGTTGTACTAGGTTCCTTCCCTAATATCATGACTTTAACACAAGAAGTTTCTGGAAACAAAATACAAAAGAACTAGGAATGGATGAGTCAGATACCTGCAAAACAGCATCAGGATAGGCGCCCCTCTGGACCTGCTGTGAGAAATTACAACTGCCGAGGCTCCGTGGGGTCTCCGGGGCACCTCTGTGGACTCCAACGTGGTTAAACTGAAGCACCTACAATCGGAATTCGAGAAAATTGGGTGCGTTTTTCTGCTGCATTATTCAGCTTTTAAACCAACGGCTGTCAAGTACCTCTTAGTGGTCCTTCGTCAAGTCCCTTGCCTCTGTGTCTGGGCAACAAGCACAGATGCTCTTCAAGTATAATATGTGTCAGTCAGTGAAATTCCCTTCATGGGAATTAGCATGAGTCATTTTATACTAATTCAAATACTGGCCATTTTAGCAAAATATATATAATGAGATGATTTGTAACCTTTTAATTAAATTATCTAAATTATCACTCAACTCATAAACTTCCTTGAAAACATCCCAGTATTTTGAAGGAAGTAATAAGGTTAACTCCTGACCTTGTATCTCTCCGTTCAATGGCCTTACACATTATACCCTTCTAGACTGTTGACAATTAGCACCACAGCTAGCTTAAGCACAAAAACAGGATGCTCAGTATTGCCAAGGATCACCTAAGCATTTGCACATACATTATTTACGCATAAAGAAATCCCTCACTCCTGTCCATGTTGGGGGAAGATGGCAGGGGTCAGATGACAATATGAATTCCTATTTTAAAATATTTATTTTCATCTGTGTGTTTATTTAGCTACCCATGGTCTTAGTTGAGGCAGGCAGCATCTTTAGTTGTAGCATGCAGGATCTTTAGTTTCCACATGTTCCCCGACCAGGAATCAGACCCAGGTCCCCTTGCGTCCCAGTGTGAGTTTCTTTATGCTGAAAGTGGCAGATCCAGCTAACAGTGAAACTGGCAGGTGCAGCCTGGCCCTGGAAGGTGCCTCAAGCCCCCTCCCCCAGTACAGCAGACTCCTCCACTTGGCCCTGACACCCACCCACCCCTACCTCCAGCATCCTTTGGGTCCCGGCGCCAGCCATGGGGCCCCAGGCAGGGAGGAACTTATTGGTAAAGCATGGATGGTGGAGGCTCTGCCAAGGGAGGGAAGGCAGCCTTGCCCAGCAGATGGGTTTCTATGCTGGAAGGAGAGGTGTTAGGATTTCTGGGGTCTTTCTCTGCTCTTCAGATCCTATAGTATAAGCTCCTACCTAATACTCTGAAAAGCACTCTGACTGACACTGTAAAAAGGAGTACTTTGTGGAAGAGCTTCTCTGGTGGTCCTGCCTTTTGAGGAAGTTGGCCCGTAAGCTGGGTCTCGGGGCAGCGCTGAAGCCCACTCGGGTCGTGTGGAGTCCTTGCAGGGGTGGGATGTGTGCCACGATCCTGAGCCAGGCTGAGGCAGGCACCCTGCCCAGAGAGCTGGCCTGGCCCAGGCCGTTTTGTGGCCTTATCCTAAAGATACGAGCTGGGTAAAAATGCTCCTGCAAACCTCACATTGCCTGTGCTTTGTAAGAGAGTATCTATTTATCCTATTTGCTCCTTTTTTCCACTACAACCGTTCCAGCCTTACCAGCTATACCAGTTCCCAATGTGGGCAGCCTCTTCCTGCCCTGATTTTCTCATCTGTAAAGTGAATAGATAATCAGAGCGCCTACCTCACAGGATTTTGTATTCTGTGTATAAATCCATGAAGCATTCTCAGCAAAGGCCTGGCTGGGGTACTGTAAGCATCAGCTATGAAGACAATTAGTTCCTCCACTTGCCTCTCCTGTTAACTCTAATCTTCATACTTATCTTGCCCAATACACATTTTCACTTACATTTTAAAAATAAGAAGGTTACTACTAGACTCTTTTGAGTTATCAAATGGTGTTCGAGAGGTCTGCAACTATTATACAAAATAGGTGGTTAATCCGCATTATGTGTGATCAAATTAATATAGTTTATGGGTACAGAATGTCTCCCATCCAAGTATGAACCAGGCCCAGCCCTGCTTAGCTTCCAGGATTGGGAGGGTTCAGGGTGGTATAGCCATAGGCCACACAGACTCCCTTAGGCGAAGAAGAAGATACTCTAAAGCCAGACTGTGGTGGTAGCTGCACAGTCTTTGTGAAGATACGAAGAACTGCCGAACTATAAACTTTAAAAGGGTGCATTAAAAAAAAAAAGGTGCATTTTATGAAATGTGCATTATATCTCAACAAAGTTGTTCTTATAAAATAAAAAATAAGAAAGCTGAGGCTCAGAGCATTTAAATGGTTTCATTTACACACCTAGTAAGTGGCAAAACCACCAACCAAAGACAGGCAGGTCTGTCCCCAAAGTCCAGGCTTCCACGTCCAAATCAAAAAGTGTCTCCTCTTTTTTTTGGTAGAGAATTAAGCCAATTTGCCTTTGAATTTTAAAATCTTCCCATGTGGCAGAGTTACAAGAAAACTACTGTATATGAAATTCTTGTCCCACATGTAGAAAATACTTTCCAAACACAGAAAAGCTGTGTTGTACCATGAGTGAAAAATAAATTATTTTCCTCTGGTAGCAAAATCAAGATTTTCTCTTTAGCACCTAGAGCATTTTGTTTGGCATCTGTTCTTAAAAAAAAAAAAAAAATGCTTCTGATTCCTTTACATTTAAAAAATGGAGACTTCCCTGGCGGTCCAGTGGTTAAGGCCCCATGCTTCCAGTGCAGGGGGAAGGGAATTAACATTCCACACAGCATGGCCAAAAACTAAATGAAAATAACAATTGAAGTCCTTGGTGTTTTCCAGAGTTCATTTTTTCTTTTATTCAAGGCAAAGAAAATAAAGAGGAAGGAGTTTTGCAAAATGTGGCTGGTATCAGAGAGTTGAGCAACTGGGCTTTGCTGTGAGTCTTGATGTTCAAACTGCCACAGAGAAGCTCCCGGCCCTTTTCCTCCTGCAGTGAAACTGGCTAATGCTCTGTGTGAGCCGCTCCAAACGAGGCCCGCCTTAAGTGGGTCACTGTGTCCCTGGAAGACTGTCCGTCTCCCGGACTCACACACTCAGGTGATTCTCATGGGAAACTCCGCCGTGACTGAGGACAGCATCCACGCTTGTGAGAAACAGCCTGGACGCCCAGCCCTCAGTGTTGACGTCTGCACACATGGGACTAGGAAAGAATTTTAACGATATAATTACCTCGTCTGCTCACGGACCCAGGGAAGACAAGATCGTGTGAACTTTAATAGCACCACACTCATCCCAGAGGATGACTGCTGTGTACAAGTGAAGTAGGTCAGTGTATTTCCACAGTCCCTGACTCAGTGAAAGGGTCCCCTGACTGAGCTGGTGTCCATTCACCAAGGAAGGAAGCCAGCGGCCCTGACAGAAAGACCCCACAGTGCCCCCCACCCACCCACCACCTTGACTTTGAAGACTGACCATCCCGGCCACCCCATTTTGTTGACATGAGCTCATGGGGCGGAGAATGTTGGCTGAGGCCCTCCCAAGTTGTGTTGCTCTCGGTGCCTCCCCCAGAGTGCAGAGACCAAGCTCTGGGACAATTTTTTCTCTTCATGGCACTCTCTTAAAACCACTGCTAGGAATTCTTTACATAAATGGAAAGAGCTTGAGATGACAGAACAGAAACCATAACAACCAGGGAAAGGTGCTTCAGCCCCACTGCCCATCTGTCAGTGATGCTCTTAAAACCAGTAAGAGATAAAGCAGACAAACCTTTAGAAAAATATAAACATTATCAGATGTCAGATATAGTCATTATTAAGTATTTCTAACGTGAAGGGTAATAAAACTGATAATCCTTCTACTATATCTACCATTGAGGATTTTCATGGTTTGGCTCTTTTATATATTTGAATCTAAGCAACTTGTGTTGTAACGGCTTATGAAGATTGCTGAGGGCATGGGTTCAATCCCTGGTGGGGTAACTAATCCCACTAGCTGCTGACTTTGTTATAGTCCAGATCCCGCGAGCATATAATCAGAGCAGTTCTGCAATTCAGTTCAGGAATCCTTCAGTCCCAACTGGGAACTTTAACAGAAACTCACCTGGGCTATCTGGTCTGCAGTGTTGCCCTGGGCACCCAGGTAGACCATGGCCATGGTGGACGAGATGCTCCAGGGGCAGAAGAAGAGATTCTGGGTGTCGGCGCTTGCATTTGCCAGATGCTTGAAGAGATTGAGGGCAAAGATTGTGTTTGCCACATAAAGTTCTTCCATTGTCTCAATCTGGAAGGAAAACGAGGAAGAGCAACAGCCCTAAAAGATGACTCAACACTTTGAGAGATGTCAGCGGCGTAGCACAGGCTGCACCCTGCACAGGGCAGGGGCTCCCTCTCTGCTCTCCTCTAACTGGACAGGGCCAGCAGCATCGTGACCCTGGGACCTGCGCAGGCACTAACGGTGCCACACTCGGCACAGGGCACTGCGGTCACAACCCGGCAATTCCTTAGTGATTTCACACGAAGGGCCCTCCCTGCATGCCCTTTTGCACTGGGTCCTGCAAATGACGCAGCTGATCCTGAGATGGAGGGAACAGTCCCGGGAGGCATGGTGGCGCTCCCCCTCATAACAATGGTGAAAACAGCAATGACAGTGAACGGCCCTTACCGAAGTCTTAGCTGTACAACAGATGCTGTGTTCAACATTTCACCTGTACTAAACCCGCTAATCCTCACACAAACCTTGTGAGGAAGGCACTGCCATTCTTGTGCTTACAAAGGGAAAATCTACTGCCCCCAAAAAATCAGAAAAGTGACCCATGTCACTCGACTATAAGGGACAGGACTGGAAATTGAAGCCAGGTGAGTGGGTGGCCTTCAGGGTCACACTCTCAACCTCTGTGTTGTACCTACAAACACACATCACACGTGCAGACACACAGATACACACACGAGGGCCTTCCCTGGTGGCTCAGTCAGTAAAGAATCCACCTGAAATGCAGGAGACCACCTGCAATGCAGGAGACCCACATTTGATCCCTGGGTCGGGAAGATCCCCTGGAGAAGGAAATGGCGGCCCACTCCGGTATTCTTGCCTGGGAAATCCCATGCGCAGAGGAGCCTGGTGGGCTACAGTCCACAGGGTCACAAGAGTCCATGGACGTGATTTAGTGACTAAACTGTCACCATCACACACACCAGAGGAAAACACACACATATTCAAGTGCAAGCCATGTGCACACATACTCTTGTTGGCCCCAGTGGAGACACCAAACTCCTTTCTAGAAATGGCTTAGACTCACCTTTTGAGAGTGAGCATTTCACACCGCCCTATCTCCCATTCCTACGCCCCCTCCACTCACTCACACACCACAGCCTTTCTACCAAAGCGCCGCCTGTGCTGAGCAGCTAATTGCTGGAGACGCTGGAAAGGGCCCCTCCTCCCACCACCCCTAGCAGGGCAGTCAACACCAGGTCCCTCTGCAGGAGTGGTCCTGGATTTATGGAGCTCACACACACACACACACATGAACACACACACCGCATCCACCATCTGAAGATAATGACAGACACACCTTCCGTGACCTAAGACTGCCAAACGCTTGGCCACACCCGGGTGTGGGAGGGTGCCTGCGGCTCTAGCCAGCAGACTGTACCTTACACTTCCACAAAGGCTTCAAGGACACCCTGCAATTGCCAGAATCTGTAAATAGACCCAGCTACGCTGACACTCCTCATTCCACAGGAGCCTTCTGGGGGCGGCGGCTGGGGAGCCGCTGGGGGAGGCCCTGCAGGAGGCTCTCTGCAGCCTTGGGCTCCCTCGGCGGGGCCTCCCAGGCTCTCATCTCCCCAGGCCAGGGCTGTCACCTGAACACTCGGTTCACAAACATTTCTGGTGAAGGAAGTGATTGCCACTTGTATCAAAATTTCTCATGCGAGATACCACCCAATTGTATTTTATGAAGACAAAATAGTAAATTAAATAAAACATATCCCCAAAACTCTCTCATGCCTTGTCTCCTTTGATATATAATATTCACAGGATCAATGTGAGGTACATATTCTGATCTTTATTCTATAGGTTACGTCCTGATGTCCTGAGATATATATAAGGTCACAGAGTTTGTAATGATGCAGGGATTCAAGCCTAGGATTCAAGCTTCAGAAACCCACTCTGTGCAATGTCACTTACACCTCACCTGCTGTTGTTTAACTACCACGTGTAAGAGTTTCAGCCAGTTACTGGTTTTAGAAATGCTAGAAAGAGGAAATAAAAAGAGGAAGGAAGCCAGTTTGTAATACTACTAGAAGGCTTAAGTTTCGAAAAATCACTGTTTTTTTTCTCTTGCTTCATCACTGAGATTAGATTAACCTGGATGACTCAGAAATTTGTTTCCTCTTCCTTCTCAGTTTTAAAACCATCCTTATAATGAATTATTCCTCTCAAAAATATTTCAAAAACAGAGAATTAATAGCATAAATATTTCTCTATTGTGTGCAATAAAATAAAGAATTGGAGCTATAAAAATAAACTTAAGCCTGCAAGTTCCCTAGTGGTCCATTGTTTAAGACTCAGAACTTTCATGCTGAGGGCATGGGCTCAATCCTCGGCTGGGGAATTAAGATCCCACAAGCTGTGTCATGTGGCCAATTAATCAATTAACTAGCTGTGTAGGCTTCTCCTAACCTAATTCTTTATAATGGCCTGACTAGTCAGCCACTCTGACACTGGCAAAATCTGTCAAGACAAATAAAGAGTGAGGGTTTTAATGCCAGGTTAGAAGTCCATTGACTGTGGCTATTTTGTTAAAAAAAAAAAATTAAAAAGTAAGGACAGAATTAAATCACCCCAGATGTATTTACTTGTTTTTAAAATAGTCTAAATTCTATCTTTCAGATAGGTGCGATTAACTGCATTTAACATAAAAAATACTGTGTGATGTCTATATCACAGTTACCAAATTCCTTCAGCCTCACGGTTTTGTTCACCTTGCATAATTACTTGCCTGGTAAACCTAGTAATTCTTGTTATACCAATGAAACTATGAAGATGGCGATCGCACAGCTGGTTTCAAAGTGCAGACTGGCTTCCAATCCCGGCTCCAGTGCTGGCCCTACAGACCTGTCACATAAGGGCTGAGAAGCTCACACCTGTAGTCTATGAATGTACAATATATATGTATGTACACAGTGTCTTCTGACTCTACCACACGTCCACCCTGCATTTAAGTGGGAATCCGCCTAAGGCCGTGAACAGCTGAAGCCACTGAGTGACATCTGAATCTCTCAGAACAAGAAATGCCTGTTGTGAATTTCTTAACACTGGAGTGAGTCACACAGCTTCAACAGTTTCTAGATATTATACTCCTAACCAACATCTGATATTATCTTAGAAGAACAAATAGACGAAAAGCGTATGTGGGCTGGCTTCTGTGATGTTTGTGTGGTTCCTAAACTGCAAGTTGACAAACGTGCCACTGAAACTTGGCACAGACGACAGAGAGCTCAGACCCGCAGCCACACCCCCTCTGCTCACTGGCTTCAAACGTTGGATTTGACTTTGCTGTAGCATTTTTAAGTGAACTTTTTTGCAGCAACACATTGTAATATTTTGAAATTGACCAGAAAAATTAATGACACAGAGAAAACAATAACTTCAAGGAAATTTCCCTTTCCAAATTACCAAGTTTTCCCCCCATAAAATTAAAAGCCTTTCTGTATTTGATTTATTTCATAATGAATAATTATCTGCTTATGGGATATTAAATTCTTTATTGAACTATTACTTCAGTCCATCCAGCAACTAACTGAGCTATTCTTCCTTTCACCAAATTGACCGATTATCAAACGAAATCCAGTCAGTATACGCTGGTGTTGAACTGAACCGCTCAGTTTTCTGCTTTATTTCTGGTTGTTTAAGATGAAAACTGAGTCCTCTTTTTGTCTTTATCATATTTATGTACAATTTTTAAATTACTTTCAGTTGCTAAATCAATACATTTTAATTGGTCAAGCTATTTTCATTAAATTCAGTGCCAGACAAGAACTCGTAAAGGATACATGCATCCTAAGCTGTTCAGTAAACTGACATCACAACCAGAGTGTACATTTGGGTTTGGTGAATGTTACATAGGCATTTGCTGATCTCTGAGATTTAAGATTATGTATAACTTAATTCAAATCTTGAACCAAAATATTCTCAAACAAGCAACTAAATAAGAAAACACCATTAAACTTTTACTCATCCTCGAAAAACATCCCACAGTTTAATTTTCATTATATTAATAGTACCAGTATGCAAAATAAAACCCTATTTCCCAGAAAGAGACATGGAAATGGCTGAAATACCTGGTTCTTCTCTGCCTGACAGGAAACGGTCTTCTGAGTGTTGGTAGAGTTCAGACATGGCGATGACCGGTTTTATAATGCTCTGCCCCTCCCACGTGGCATTTTTTTCTCTATATATCTGTGTCCTTTGAATGATTCAACATTTTACTCAGAAAGACATCATTAGAATAGAAATGCTTGTTTGCTAAGGCATCATTTAAGAAGATGACAGCATTCAGAAACTTTAAAATTTAGCAACACCTACACATGCCTGTTAAAATTAGCTAAAATCTAAAGGAAATTTAAAAATAAATAAAATAAAATAAAATTAGCCAAAATCTGTCAGCCCCATTTCAACAGTCCCCTCTTTAGCTTGCTCTCTACCATGTCTCTTCTGTCTTCTGACAAGAGCGGCCTGAGAGCTTTTTGCAATACTTAAAAGCAATGGAATTCTTTCTCTTATGAATCTAGAGAGCCCCCAAACAATTCTTTGGGAACGGGGGGCGGGGGGGAGGGTTACACTTTTCTTCCTTATAAATTCTCTATTTTAAACCCTCTTACATTTTCTCAAGCTATAATTACCTAAATAATTCTGGATTCCACCCTAATCTGTCACAAATCACACCCAAAGAACATTTCATTTGCCATTTTTTTAGAGCATAAATCTTATCTTTAATTAAACAGTGAAAATCCATTGTGCACTCTAAGTTAATTTTTAAGTGGGTAAATTATAGGTGTTAATTGGAATTTATGATGTTGAAATCATGATTCTGAAAATCACTAGATTTTTAGATACAGCCAAAGGAATCTGATAAAAACATATAAAATTAGCCAAAATCTGTCAGCCCCATTTCAACAGTCCCCTCTTTAGCTTGCTCTCTACCATGTCTCTTCTGTCTTCTGACAAGAGCGGCCTGAGAGCTTTTTGCAATACTTAAAAGCAATGGAATTCTTTCTCTTATGAATCTAGAGAGCCCCCAAACAATTCTTTGGGAACGGGGGGCGGGGGGGAGGGTTACACTTTTCTTCCTTATAAATTCTCTATTTTAAACCCTCTTACATTTTCTCAAGCTATAATTACCTAAATAATTCTGGATTCCACCCTAATCTGTCACAAATCACACCCAAAGAACATTTCATTTGCCATTTTTTTAGAGCATAAATCTTATCTTTAATTAAACAGTGAAAATCCATTGTGCACTCTAAGTTAATTTTTAAGTGGGTAAATTATAGGTGTTAATTGGAATTTATGATGTTGAAATCATGATTCTGAAAATCACTAGATTTTTAGATACAGCCAAAGGAATCTGATAAAAACAGATAAAAGATATGCATAATGAAAGAGAATCTGAGTTTTAAAATGTTCATATTGTTAGAGCTTAGTGAAAAGTGTTTGAAACACATTGTAAGGATGATTTTCTTCTCACTTTACTTCTTGATTGAAGTATAGTTATCTTAAAATGTTCTCCCAATTTCTGCTGCACAGCAAAGTGACTCAGCTTTACACACATACATAGTTGGGTTTTTCTTGTTTTGGGTTTTGTTTTTTTTTAATATTCTGCTATTATGGGCTTCCCAGGTGTCACTAGAGGTAAAGAATCTTCCTGCCAATGCAGGAGACTAATAGAGGTAGATTCGATCCCTGGATCAGAAAGATCCCCTAAAGCAGGAAATTGGACTCTACACCAGCATTCTTGCCAGGAAAACCCTATGGACAGAGGACCCAGAGTCAGACACAGCTGAGCACACACAAACTCCATTATGGCTTATCCCGGGAGGATGGATATACCTTCCCTGTGTTATGCATTAAGATCTGGCTCCATACCCATCTAACTATAGGAGTTTATTTTCCCTGTGCTAACAACGAGGCCTGGTCTATATCCATCTAACTGCAGCAGTTTGCTTTCCCTGTGCTAACAGTAAGGCCTGGTCTATACCCATCTAACTGTAGGAGTTTGCTTTCCCTGTGCTAACAGTAAGGCCTGGTCTACATCCATCTAACTGTAGCAGTTTGCATCTACCCACGCCAAAATCCCAGTCCACCCCTCTTCCCCTCCTCTCCCCCGCTGGCAACCACAAGTCTGATCACTAGGTCTGAGTCTGTTTCACAGATGTTTGCTCACATCACATTTTAGATTCCACATATAAGTGGTATCATATGGCATTAGTTTTTCTTTCTCTGATTTACTTCACCTAGTGTGACCATCTCTAGTTGCACACTTAACTCTTACGCATAGGAAGTCCCCAAAGTGATAAGGATGACAAGAAGCAGCAGCACCGTGCTTCTTCCCTGCTGGTGTCGCAAGCCCCACGTCTCCACTTGAGGAGCCGTGCTGACAGTCTGGAGTGTCCTTGAAACCAAACCTGTGGGTCTGAGCCCTGTGTGAGCTTCTTAGCTTGGCTGTGGTCCACAGAACCAGACTTATCTTTAACTCTTCTTGCCAATGTGAGTCTCTGGCGAAAAAGGAGTAGAGTGACTTAACCCAGTGTTAGTCGCTCAGTTGTGTCCAACTCTTTGGGACCCTATGGACTATAGGCCACCAGGCTCCTCTTTCCACGGGATTCTCCAGAAAAGAATACTGGAGTGGGTAGCCATTCCCTTCTCCAGCAGCTCTTCCCCACCCAGGGATCAAACCCAGATCTCCCGAATTGCAGACAGATTCTTTATCATCTGAACCACCAGATTTAATCCAAATGCCTCATTATTATTAAAGGGGCAATGAAATAGGTGTAAATTCTGAAAGAGATAGGAATACCAGGCCACCTGACCTGCCTCTTGAGAAATCTGTATGCAGGTCACGAAGCAACAGTTAGAACTGGACATGGAAAAACAGACTGGTTCCAAATAGGAAAAGGAGGATGTCAAGGGTGTATATTGTCACCCTGCTTATTTAACTTACCTGTAGAGTACATCATGAGAAACACTGGGCTGGAAGAAACACAAGCTGGAATCAAGATTGCCAGGAGAAATATCAATCACCTCAGATATGCAGATGACACCACCCTTATGGCAGAAAGTGAAGAGGAGCTAAATGGTCTCTTGATGAAGGTGAAAGAGGAGAGTGAAAAAGTTGGCTAAAAGCTCAACATTCAGAAAACGAAGATCATAGCATCTGGTCTCATCACTTCACGGGAAATAGATGGGGAAACAGTAGAAACAGTGTCAGACTTTATTTTTGGAGCTCCAAAATCACTACAGATGGTGACTGCTGCCATGAAATTAAAAGATGCTTACTCCTTGGGAGAAAAGTTATGACCAACCTAGATAGTATATTCAAAAGCAGAGACATTACTTTGCCGACTAAGGTCCGTCTAGTCAAGGCTATGGTTTTTCCTGTGGTCATGTATGGATGTGATGAAGAAGCACAAGCTGGAATCAAGATTGCCAGGAGAAATATCAATAACCTCAGATATGCAGATGACACCACCCTTATGGCAGAAAGTGAAGAGGAGCTAAATGGTCTCTTGATGAAGGTGAAAGAGGAGAGTGAAAAAGTTGGCTAAAAGCTCAACATTCAGAAAACGAAGATCATAGCATCTGGTCTCATCACTTCACGGGAAATAGATGGGGAAACAGTAGAAACAGTGTCAGACTTTATTTTTGGAGCTCCAAAATCACTACAGATGGTGACTGCTGCCATGAAATTAAAAGATGCTTACTCCTTGGGAGAAAAGTTATGACCAACCTAGATAGTATATTCAAAAGCAGAGACATTACTTTGCCGACTAAGGTCCGTCTAGTCAAGGCTATGGTTTTTCCTGTGGTCATGTATGGATGTGAGAATTGGACTGTGAAGAAGGCTGATCACTGGAGTATTGATGCTTTTGAACTGTGATGTTGGAGAAGACTCTTGGGAGTCCCTTGGACTGCAAGGAGATCCAAGGAGTCCATTCTGAAGGAGATCAGCCCTGGGATTTCTTTGGAAGGACTGATGCTGAAGCTGAAACTCCAGTACTTTGGCCACCTCATGCCTCATGCGAAGAGTTGACTCATTGGAAAAGATTCTGATGCTGGGAGGGATTGGGGGCAGGAGGAGAAGGAGACGACCAAGGATGAGATGGCTGGATGGCATCATGGACTCGATGGACGTGAGTCAGAGTGAACTCTGAGAGATGGTGATGAACAGGGAGACCTGGCGTGCTTCAATTCATGGGGTCGCAAAGAGTTGGACATGACTGAGCGACTGAACTTGAACTTGAGATAGGTATGTTCTTCAGAATATGGCCTTCAAAAGCCAAATTATTCAGTTTATTGATTTCTGGAAGATCTCAGGTCACATAAAGAAAAAGAGCTGAAATTTCACTTCAAGGGTGACCTTTCAAATCCTCAGTTTCTTCATTAGCCGACAGAAACCTTGCAGGCAGCACTGGCCTTTCTATAGATTTTCACATCCCTCGGCACTCAGCCACCTCTCTGTCTCAGAGCATTCAGAGGGGCTACTGCTTGGTGTCAGGTCTCTCTCTGTTCTCAGTCTCAGTCCCCTGGAGGGCACCCCTGACATCGCAGCCAATTTGCTCAACTGTTTTTTAACCACACATAAGCAGCACAACAGTCTGCTAAGCCAATAGTGAATGTATTATCACAGCAGGATCCTCTATGACCCCCTCTCCCAGAGTAATGGAAATAAAAACAAAAGTAAACAAGCAGTTCCTAATTAAACTTAAAAGCTTTTCCACAATAAAGTAAACTATAAGCAAGGTGAAAAGACAGTCTTCAGAATGTGAGAAAATAATAGCAAATGAAGCAACTGACAAAGAATTAATCTCAAAAACGTACAAGCAGCTCCTGCAGCTCAATTCCAGAAAAATAAATGACCCAATCAAAAAATGGGCCAAAGAACTAAACAGACATTTCTCCAAAGAAGACGTACAGATGGCTAACAAACACATGAAAAGATGCTCAACATCACTCATTATCAAAGAAATGCAAATCAAAACCACAATGAGGTACCATTTCATGCCAGTCAGAATGGCTGCAATCCAAAAGTCTACAAGCAATAAATGCTGGAGAGGGTGTGGAGAAAAGGGAACCCTCTTATACTGTTGGTGGGAATGCAAACTAGTACAACCACTATGAAGAACAGTCTGGAGATTCCTTAAAAAACTGGAAATAGAACTACCATATGACCCAACAATCCCACTGCTGGGCACACACACTGAGGAAACCAGAATTGAAAGAGACACGTGTACCCCAATGTTCATCGCAGCACTGTTTATAATAGCCAGGACTTGGAAGCAACCTAAATGTCCACCAGCAGGTGAAGGGATAAGAAAGCTGTGGTACATATACACAATAGAATATTACTCAGCCATTAAAAAGAATACATTTGAATCAGTTCTAATGAGGTGGATGAAACTAGAGCCTATTACACAGAGTGAAGTAAGTTAGAAAAACACCAATACAGTATACTAACACATATATATGGAATTTTAAAAGATGGTAATGATAATCCTATATGTGAGACAGCAAAAGAGATACAGATGTATAGAAGAGTCTTTTGGACTCTGTGGGAGAAGGTGAGGGTGGGATGATTTGGGAGAGTAGCACTGAAACATGTGTATTATCATATGTGAAACAGATCGCCAGTCCAGGTTCGATGCATGAGAAAGGGCGCTCAGGGCTGGTGCACTGGGAGGACCCTGAGGGATGAGATGCGGAGGGAGGTGGGACGGGGGTGCAGGATGGGAAACACGTGTACACCATGGCTGATTCATTTCAATGTATGGCAAAACCACTACAATATTGTAAAGTAAGTAGCCTCCAATTAAAATAAATAATTTTTTAAAAGAAAGAAAAAAATTGAACGTATTAATACCTAGAACATTAGTCACCTTTATTTCCATTGAACCAAAGCTGTGAGATTTGACTCACACTCCATAGTGTCCAGTCTGACTTCTACCAACTTTGGTGAATTTCTGCTACGTAGAACCATACCCCTTTAAGTTGAACCTGCACCATAAAAATGTATGATTATTAATTAATTAACCTTATGTGTTCCAGCTGTTTCATCTAGGTTGAGCTTCTGTCACCAACTAGATTATATACTTCATTCCCTTTTAGCAGCAAGAACAGTGCTGAGCATCAAGTGGGTACTGAAAATTTTTTGATGAATTGAATAAGATGCTAAAACTCTCTAGAAAGACCTTATAGCATGGTGAGCAAAGATGTGGATTCTGAGAGACTCCAAAAGTTTCATTTGAACCCTCTTCCTGCCGTTTAGTGGGAAGCCCCGGTGCCTCAGACAGTAAAGAATGCATCTGCCTACGAAGGGGAAGAAGGTTCGATTCCTGGGTCAGGAAGATCCTGTGGAGCAAGAAATGGCAACCCATTCCAGTATTCTTGCCTGGGAAATCCCATAGACAGAGGAGCCTGGTGTTCTTACAGTCCATGGGGTTGCAAAAGAGTTGGACACAACTTAGTGATGAAACAACCACTAAGCTGCTGTTTACTAACTGTATGTCCTGTCCTTGTGCTTAGTCACTCAGTCATGTCTGACTCTGCAGCCCTGTGGACTATAACCCACCGGGCTCCTCTGTCCATGGGGATTCTCCAGGCAAGAATGCTGGAATGGGTAATCTTATGCAAATGCTTCAAATTCTCTGCACTTACATTTCCTAACATGCCCCACAGCTGGTACTGTTTTTATTGCCTATGCAATAAGCATGTCTTTCTTCCTGATTTTTAGTATTATTCATAGATTTCTCGATCTTGGGAAGAAGGATCTAGTTGTTGCTCATCTACAGGGTGGATAGATAACCCAGTTTTAGTCAATGAGATGTGGGAGAAACCTGCTGGGGAAAATCTGGGGAAATTTTTCCTTCCTGATAAGAGGGAGATATGTGAAGAGAACCCCCTGTTCTCTACACCACCCCCTCCTACCCAGCTCTGAGCAGAGCTGTATGACAATGTGATGACAGGGGATGCTACAGCCACATCACCACCACGGGGAAGCTGGAAAGACTTGTAGAGATGCCAAACCAGAAACCTGACCTGAGTTCCTAAGCCAATGCTGGAAACCACCTACCTCCGGTGTTTTCTCTTGCTGTTACTGTCATATTATATAATAAATAAATCTGTATTGTTTAGGCATTGTGAGACATCTTGAGTCCTTGTTTGCAGCCAAAAGCATTCTTAAAAGACACAGACTTTTCTGAAGATTGAATGAGCTACTATCTGTCAAGTACTTAACATATTATCCTTTATATGGCAAGTGTCCCACGGTGTTAGCTGGTAACAGAGTGATCGCTGGTGTCCAGGTGTGGAAGTCACCACCCTGCCTATATTAGAGCAATTTGATGAGATCAACATCCAAAAAAGACATTCACCAATCAAGCAACGGAGAAAGTTGTAAAAGACAATATATGATTCAGAACCAAATTGAATAGGGCCAAAAGTAGGAGGTGTCATAGGGAGGAGGGGAAAGCATTGAAACTGTGTGTGAGGACTGCAAGGAAAGGGTTGAGATAAACTTAAAAAATGAAGATTGAGAAGAAAAGACACTGAAATTACCAAGTGGGGAGCACCCTGACTGGCTGTCCGAGGTCTGCCTGGAGCAGTCTTTGCCCAGGAGCTGGAGAGAGCAAAAAGGAGACAGCATCGTACAGCGGGGCCTCTAGTGCTGGATGGAGCTGGGTGCTGATCTAAAGGTGTGCTTTCATGCTCAGTTGCTAAGTCATGTCCAACTATTCACAGCCCCATGGACGATAGCCCGCCAGGCTCCTCTGTCCATGGACTTTTCCAGGCAGGAACACTGGAGTGGTTGCCATTTCCTTCTCCAGGGGATCTTCCTGACCCAGTGATGAAGCCCTCATCTCCTATGTGTCTTGCATTGGCCGGCAGTTTCTTTACCGATAAGCCACCAGGGAAACCCAATCTAAAGGCAGCCTACTGCACACCCTGGAGAAGGGAAGTAACTTGTAAAAAGTGGTGTTTTACCGTGAAAAATCTGAGAAGTCTGGAAGAGAAAGAACCCAAAGGATGAAATGCATCTTAGGGTACTAGTTTGAAAAGCACAGCTCCTATGAAGTGCTCCTTACTATTGCAGAATATATTTGATTTGGTTTTATAGTAAGATTAGTGACCCTGAAAGAGTACATGTAACAATTGTAGAACAGACCACTTCTATGGAAGTAAAACATAAAATGAACAGAATATCTTTCACCTTCTCATTTTCTTATTTTCTAGGAAATGTGTATATGATTATCTTAAGTGGAAAAAGGAAGGATATATAGTTAAATATATAGTATGATGTGAACTTTATATAAGTAATATGTGCAAAAATATGACTTGAAGGAAATATGTCAAAATGTAAGCAGTGATGTCTCTACATTATAGCTTCATAGATGTTTGTCATTTTTTTCATTTACTTTAAAATTTTTTTACCTATACTATAATTGGTATGCATTTATTTTAAAATCAGAAATGTATTATCAAATTATCTATATTGAAGTGTTCATTTTCTTTACAGTAGCACTACAATGAATTATGTATAAAGTAGAAATAATATGCAGAATACCCCAAATAAGAAAGCAACTTTATGAATACAGTTCTAATATTCTAATTTAGAGATGACATACCCTGTCCTTTTTTTTAACACAAGTTCAACCGTGATTGAACAGTGCTTGCAGTTAACTATTCAGAGTCTGTCTTCCTGCCAGATGGGTAGACATCATCAGTCCCACAACCACAGTCATCTTTCCTGATGGCCAGGATAGACACTCGGCTCAGACTGTTTCTCACTAAGTGCTTGTTGAACGACTTATTCATCGTCAATGCACTGTGATGTCTTCCTGTTCTCTCCAACTTGAATGAACAAACACTAACACCTAACATTTCCTAATTACCCTTTCCATGTGACTGAGGACTGTATGATTTAGAAAGATATATCTACCCTGGCATTAATGTCATTATTGAAGTTATCCAAAGGCTAATGTAAATGTAGGTCAGAAAGGAAGCCCCTTTTGACACAAAAGTCCATATAGTGGGGCTTCCCCGGTAATCCAGTGGTTAGGACTCTGAACTTCCACTGCAGGGGGCACAGGCTTTATCCCTGGTCCAGAAAATGAGATCTCGCATGCATGGCACAGCCAAAAAAATAAACAGCCTTTAAAGTAAGACATCATGCAGAGAGAGAAAATGTATGGAGGAGAATGCCCCAAGCTGATCACCAGCTGACCCAGCTGAACTCAGACAGTTCCAATATCAGATGATTCCAACAAATATCACTGGAATGAAAAAAAAAAATCCAGATAACCCACAACACTGTAAGAAGAATAAATTATTTTTTTAAACTCCATATAGTAATCTTACTTTATAAAATACTTTCAGTTAAATATATTAAAACATTGTTTTTATAGTGCCTGATTCACTTTAGAAATTTGAATAGTTGTTTCTGGGAGCAGGACCAAATGTATATGAAAGTAGGTACCCCTGTAGTGTGAATTTGGGGTCACCTTGACTAAAACATCCTCCAACATACATTCCTTGAAGTATCTTTATAGAGAATAAGTACCTCCTTTTACAATTGGCAACAAAAAATATAGTATGTTAATGTCTCTTGGAGAGATGATACATGTTTTGAAATTCCTACAGAGAGGGTTTTGATGGAGTGGAAGGAGACATGGTCAAGGGAGGAGTTTCGAGGTGTGTGAAGACGATAAGCAAGAAAATGAAAGTGGGGCTGGCCACAGAGAGCGACAGTTCCAGAATCCAGGACAACAGAAAGCAAACCTCACGTATTTTAAGGTGTTGCCCCAGGCTAGCCACAGGTGTGAGAAAGTTTGTACATGAAACAAGCTTTGTTAGGGAGTGTAACACCTCATCAGAGTATTTTTCCTGTTGCCAGGTGATAAACTCCACGTGGATGCCATGGTTGGTAGACTGTGGGAACACATATGCACGGTTCTGTGATTCAGTGGTTTGAGCAAGTCAACAACCTTCCTAAGTCTTGTCATGACAAAAGCGTGCAAAGAGACTGCCTTTTCAGAGCAGCCTCAGAATGCGTTGTGAATCATGAATTCACTTACCATGCGCATCACGTGATACATCAGTGGACTCCTGAAGCCACAATTGCATGCACCCTTCAACTCTATTATCCTTGTGGATACTTTCCTATAAATGGGTTATTGTATCACTTGCTGCTGCTATAGGAGAATGCCCCAAGCTGATCACCAGCTGACCCAGCTGAACTCAGACAGTTCCAATATCAGATGATTCCAACAAATATCACTGGAATGAAAAAAAAAAATCCAGATAACCCACAACACTGTAAGAAGAATAAATTATTTTTTTAAACTCCATATAGTAATCTTACTTTATAAAATACTTTCAGTTAAATATATTAAAACATTGTTTTTATAGTGCCTGATTCACTTTAGAAATTTGAATAGTTGTTTCTGGGAGCAGGACCAAATGTATATGAAAGTAGGTACCCCTGTAGTGTGAATTTGGGGTCACCTTGACTAAAACATCCTCCAACATACATTCCTTGAAGTATCTTTATAAGAGAATAAGTACCTCCTTTTACAATTGGCAACAAAAAATATAGTATGTTAATGTCTCTTGGAGAGATGATACATGTTTTGAAATTCCTACAGAGAGGGTTTTGATGGAGTGGAAGGAGACATGGTCAAGGGAGGAGTTTCGAGGTGTGTGAAGACGATAAGCAAGAAAATGAAAGTGGGGCTGGCCACAGAGAGCGACAGTTCCAGAATCCAGGACAACAGAAAGCAAACCTCACGTATTTTAAGGTGTTGCCCCAGGCTAGCCACAGGTGTGAGAAAGTTTGTACATGAAACAAGCTTTGTTAGGGAGTGTAACACCTCATCAGAGTATTTTTCCTGTTGCCAGGTGATAAACTCCACGTGGATGCCATGGTTGGTAGACTGTGGGAACACATATGCACGGTTCTGTGATTCAGTGGTTTGAGCAAGTCAACAACCTTCCTAAGTCTTGTCATGACAAAAGCGTGCAAAGAGACTGCCTTTTCAGAGCAGCCTCAGAATGCGTTGTGAATCATGAATTCACTTACCATGCGCATCACGTGATACATCAGTGGACTCCTGAAGCCACAATTGCATGCACCCTTCAACTCTATTATCCTTGTGGATACTTTCCTATAAATGGGTTATTGTATCACTTGCTGCTGCTAAGTCACTTCAGTCACGTCCGAGTCTGTGTGACCCCATAGATGGCAGCCACCTGGCTCCGCCGTCCCTGGGATTCTCAAGGCAAGAACACTGGAGTGGGCTGCCATTTCCTTCTCCAATGCATGAAAGTGAAAAGGGTAAGTCAAGTCACTCAGTTGTGTCTGACTCTTAGTGACCCCATGGACTGCAGCGTACCAGGCTCCTCCATCCATGGGATTTTCCAGGCAAGAGTACTGGAGTGGGGTGCCATTGCCTTCTCCATTATATCACTTAGCACTCCTTAATTCACTCTCTCTCTTCTCTAGCATGCTCCTACTATATCTCAGTCAATGGCATACGCCTAGTAAAAGTAAACACTTCAGTTTCAACCTTCATAAAACATACATAGACAATAAATAACCACATCTTCAGTTAAGGCAATCCAAGTCTAGGTATCAATTACTTTTGCTTTACACTGTTATGAATTTCTGTATTTTTTTCCTTTGAGTAGATAAATGACCGGAGACCAAATTACATGCCTGATTCACATGCACATCCAGATTTGGCCTCATATAAAATGACTAGGGGAATCTTTTAATTTCTAGGAAAGACATGGCAAAGCAAAGAATTGTGAAGCAGGGACGTGTTTTATCACAGGGCCAAGCCAGAGAATCCACGTTGTCTTCAAATTATGATAGCCTTATTTAGACTTTTGTCAAATGAGGAGGAGGGAGAAGAAATGTTTGCTTGGTTCTTCCCTGTTCATCAGTTACAGCTCGTGGAATGTACGGAATGTGGGGATGTGAATGGGATGTGTGGGTGACTCGGGAGGAGGCGGTGCAGGAAACTACCAGGACCCCTGCGACTCTGCCTCCAGCCTTGACCCTCCCAGACCTTGAGATGCCAAACCCAGCTTCTCAGGGACGTCTCCAGGACTGACCACGGCCACTTGGGGTTCAGTGTGTCCAGAACTGGACACATAGTCATCCCCCCATCATCCTCCCAGACATGTGTCTCCTTATCTGCCCCCCACGTACTCGTCCTCCAGCCAAAATCAAAGCCACATCCTTGATGCATTTATTTTCATCCACTGTCACATCTATCCTTTAACAGATCTCCTAATTTAGTTTTAAGATGCTTTGAGTTGAATTCTCTTTTTTTTGCTCTTAAACTATTGCCCTGGCTCAGATCTTCATCATCTCTGCCCTTATCTGTCCTTCATGTCTTGGTCTTTAAGCCACAGCTTATTGTATTACAATGACCCAGCCTTGACTCTTCTTCAAATTCTTCAGTGAGTCCACATTATGCTACCTGTCACTTAAGGCTTCCCTGGTGGCTCAGATAGTAAAGAATCTACCTGTAATACAGGAAACATAAAGGATATCAGTTTGATCCCTGGGTTGGGAAGATCCCCTAGAGAAGGAAATGGCAACCCAATCCAACATTCTTGCCTGGGAAATCCCATGGACAAAGGAGTTTGGTGGGCTATAGTCCAAAACGGTTGCAAAGAATCAAACACAACTGAGCACACACACACTCAGTGTCCTAACTGGGTTCACATGAGTCCAGGACCATTTGTTACCTACCCCTGCCTTCCTCTCAAATCACATTAAAGACTCTAGATAAGTTTTTATCATAACATTGGGTTGGCCAAAAAGCTGGCACATAGTACTCAAAATTAATGATTACTATCACATTCACCTCTATCATGTACTTAGAAATTATATTAAAGTGCTATCTTTGCATATTTGTTTCCCCAGTAAGGCTCTTTCAGGGCTGAAATGGGATGTCTCAATTTTTAACTTGGTATAATATGTGTTCATTGTGGATACCTACTTACTGCTTTTTGAATTAAACTGAAAATGAGGTTTTGTGTCTCAGTGCTGATCTTTTGTAGAACTATTGAATTACCTGAAGTATGGTTTTTTCTTCTTCCCCCTTCACTATGAGGATAGAAAATATCAACTTAAAAAAAATTCGCAACCTAATAGTTGCATTTTATTTTGTGGGAATTTTTAGGACTGGAGGCTCATCTCAAGTAACCCTGAGAGAATTGCTCTCCAACAAGGTGATGGGGGAGAACCAGGTTATATGGAAGTTTTGCAACAAAGGGTAGGTAGTCTGAATGTCAAAAGATTATTATAAATTAAAAAAAATCAGTGTTCCAAGTTAAGGAATTTAGCACTTTTCTATATGTGGGAAGATGCAAGAGTCTGGGCTCACTGAAATCATTCCTTCGGTATGTATCTCAGCTATCTGGGGCCAGGGTCCTGTTTTGCACATCCTGAGTTTCCTCGAGGCTCACTGTAGGGAGTGGGTGCAGTCTGATCACTGCTGCAGGCAGGTATTCTTTCCTTCCTGAGTTTCCTCAGGGCACACCAGCTCACCATCCATGGTGACTGCAATATCTGGTGACTGGGACTTTTTTTAACCAATATGGCAGCAAATACTCCATTTTTCAAAAACTTAATATTCCAGGACAGAGAGTAGTTAAGAGTGAGCCCCATGAACTGGATGTGAGGTGAGTGCTGGGACCCTGGGTCTAGGAGCTCAGGGAATTTCAGGGGCAGGTAGGCAAAGGAACAGACACCTTTATCTTGTACAACAGGCATGGAAGGGAACAGGCCTGTGGAAGGGGAAACATCTCCTTTACTCCGGAGTCTGAGTGAAGTTGGGACCCCAAGAGTCTAAACAGTGAGGAAGTAACAGAATTAAGGAAGGAGGCAAAGAACTAAGATGATGAGGGTCAAGGCCACAGAAGGCGGGCTTTACAGGGGAAGAAGTCTGCTCCATCTGCCCTTATTTCCTAAGTTTTGTACTGGACACTTGACTCCAAACAGAAGTGAGTAAAACTTTCGATTGATAAAGGAATTTTTAAAGATGCTGCTAAACACCACTGTTTAGGTTATAGACTATATGAGTTGGCAAGATTACTAGCTTCATTGAAAGATATCAATGATTTATGAATGAATGAATTGAATGAAATCAATGATTGAAAGAAATCAATGGCACTGAAGTGAATAAGCTAATGAGATCATACAAAGATCAGGACATCTCAGATTTCCATCAGGTCTGGACTTGTGATGACTTTTTTTTCCTGACATTTGCTTCTAGTTACTTACTCCATTCCTTTGGAGCCCTTGCTCATCTGAAGTCTGAGTCAAAGGAATGAATATTCCCCAAAGAACATTTTGCCTCTGTGAATTTTGCTCTTATCACACTTCCAACACTATTTTAATCCTATTTCTTGGTAATTTCCATGCTTGCCCCCACAAGCATGGTGCCTTAAAATTGGGTGGCCAAGAAGTACATCAAGGAAAACACAAATGACATTCTTGGCCAACCTAGTTTGAAAGTGCTGGCTTATCTGTTCACACACTGGCAGGCCATGAGATTGAGTATAATAATCTAACTTATCTTTAGTAGTTACAAACTCTTACTCCATAACCAATTCATGGAATTGTCCAGGCACACAGAAGTTAGTTATGGAATAAGAGTTTGTAACTAAAGCTCATTACAAATATTTTTTGGAGAACTCATCATCAAGGAAGAGCCTTTGGTCATCATACTTGCCTAATAGTCATGACCTCTGAGCCTTAATCTATGACTCATATTGAAATTATGCTGCATGACTTTCTAATATGGCATCATAAACTTGAAGCAAGATCCTCTTCCTTCGTATCATATCAGTGCGGAAATTTGCACACATATCCTGCATTTCCAATGTTTGATACAGTCATCTAAAATATAATAAATAATACTCATTGCCGGGAGCCAGTGTGAGGAACTCTGCCCATGGCAAAGGTCATGAGGAAGGAGGCTTGGCATATGCAAAGGCGTGATCAAGCCTCAAGAAACCCCCTGTTCCCGAGCATCTAACCCCAAAACCAGTCTGTTTTATGCTCTCACCTACACCTCTGACTTTACAGGGGGCTTTCCCCCATAACCATTTCTCTTGGAGAAGGAGTTAACTTGAAGCTCCAGTTAATAAAAATTCCTGGGTGTGACAAGAGTGTTTCAACTTACAAACTCCCCTGAAGGTCCTCTAGCCTCCCTGATCAGGTTCGTCCAGCCACATGCGCTTGTTTACAGCCTCCCAGCCATGAGAGGCATGAGATGCTTTAAAACTTTCTAAATACAGACTCTTTGGGGAAGCTAGAAATTATTAGTATAGTATAGTGGGTTGAATAGAAATTATATTGGTGAAGGCTTTTTTCATTTGTCGTGCCAATAATTACTGCTAATTCCCTGCCCTGGGTGTGACAAGGGTGTCTCAGGTCAAACCTCTCTACTGACAGACTAACTTGTGTGACAACCTCTCAACCATAAACAGCACAGAGAGTTTGGAGTATTAGCACAGGGCTTTTCTCATTGTTGAGTCAATGATTGCTGCCAGGCCTCCATATCCTTAGGCACCTGGGAATATATTAATCCATGTATTTGGAATATAGAAAAGAAAATATAGTAGTTTTTAAGGTTAGCAATACTAAACTTTTTGAGTTAATGAATTTTCTCTTTTGTTATAGACCACTGTACTTTGTTATAAATCACTGTGTCCTTGCTATGTAAAAATGTAACTTTATCACTATCTTAAGACTAAATAGATCTTAAGGGGAACATTGGTGAAGGGTTTTTATTTGTTGGGCTGATGTTTGCTGCTAAATCTCCATATTCCCTGCCTTTATAATAAATATAACTAGCATATAGGAGAAATAAGTATTAATCTTTAAGATTAATCATGTTCACCTTGGGTTAAATAAATTCCTTTCTTGATTGTAACTCACTACACCCTCACCCTATAGGAATACACCTTTATTTGGAGGGTGGTGCCTGGTTTAAGAAAAAAACACCCTTGGAAAAAATAAGTTTTTTGGTTATCAGAAAGAAAGGGTCCTAACTGTCAGCAGGCCTCATGGCCAGAAGATAATGTAAAACCCCTAAGCCTTTTTTTTTTTATGTAAAGCATCTGATTTTGATAAAGTTCAGGACTGCTGACCCCTGAGTGACTCTGTATTCATCCCTATATGTAACAAAAGATATATAAGCACACCTAAAAAATAAAAGAAATGGGTTCAGTTTCTGGAAAAACTGATTCCCCTATGTCATTTCTTTCTTGCTCCCTGTTTTTCTGGCTTAATTACCAAGTTATTCAGCCTCTTTTTCTCCACTAATATTTCCTACTACACTATCCATTTCTAATCTCTCTATATATCTGTAATTAAATATGTATTTTTCCTAGAATGCCAACTCCGTCCCCACCTTCAAATCACCCTGGATCCACCAGAGCTGGACCCCGGCAACTCATGAGTTCCAACAGCTTTGGATAAAATTATGAAGTAAGAGAGATTTGAAAATAATTACATGTTCTATATTCAAAACTATTGTTGTTATAAATGAATTATGCAGTTGAAGCATGAACAAAATATCTGAGCATATTAAACATCCACTATTCTTATTATTGGAGAAGGACATGGCAACCCACTCCAGTATTCTTGCCTGGAAAATTCCATGGATATAGGAGCCCAGAGGGTTACAGTTCATGGGGTCGCAAAGAGTTGGCCACAACTGAGCAACTGAGCACATCGTTAGAGTATTATTAGTAACTATCTCTTGAGATATTAAGAGATATAATTAAGATACAATTATCTCTTAATTACAACAGTTGAGTGTTATACTGACATCTGATAATAGCTGTGTGATAATGGCTGGGTCATCTTAGGCTTTCTTTTCCACATTGTGGCGAAGTGAAGTGAAGTCGCTCAGTCGTGTCCGACTCTTTGTGACCCCATGGACTGTAGCCTACAAGGCTCCTCTGTCCATGGGATTTTCCAGGCAAGAGTACTGGAGTGGGTTGCCATTTCCTTCTCCAGAGGATCTCCCTGACCCAGGGATCGAACCCAGGTCTCCCACACTGCAGGCAGATGCTTTGCCCTCTGAGCCACCAGGGAAGCCCACCACATTGTGGTGAAGTGAAGTGAAGTGAAGTGAAGTGAAGTCGCTCAGGCGTGTCCCAACTCTTTGCGACCCCATGGACTGTAGCCCACCAGGCTCCTCCCTCAATGGGATTCTCCCACACAAATTATAAATATTTCAATGTACATTGTGTTGGTTGCTCAGTTGTGTCCGACTCTTTGTGACCCCATGGACTGTAGCCCACCAGGCTCCTCTGTCCATGGAACTCTCCAGGAAAGAATAGTGAAATGGGCTGCATTTCCTTCTCGGGAAAACTTGCCCACCCAGGGACTGAACCCAGATCTCCACATCGCACGCAAATTCTTTACCATTTGAGCCACCAGGGAAGCCCCATTAGTGCACATTATCTTATTAAATATGTTCAGTGACTGTTTAACCAGATCAATCATTGTTTTACAGCTGAGGAAATAAGATAGGAGAGCAGTCAAAGAATGTACCTCATAGCTAATGATGGCCAAAATTAAATTAAATCTAAATGTTTTAGGTCAATGCTCTTCCCACTTTTGAAATGTATGAGTCTGTATTTCCGTGATTATTTAAGGAACTACCAGGACCACCAGGATCAGACAACGTGGTATTCGCTCTTGACTTCCCCAGAGCCTGGCAAGGGTATTAGCAGATGATAAGTCTTCAGTCAATATGCTAAGCTAGACCCTCCCAGGATATGTGACCTCTGGCAACACATTGTCTAACATCCCAGCCTACTTATGGCTAGGGTTTTCTCTGATTAGATGCTGTCAGAGAGGTGGATCATTTCCCAGTATCTGATTAAAGTTTTACTTATAGGGTGGGGAGACTAGAATGAGGATAAAACTAAATGTCAATAAGCAGAAATCATTGGAGGGGTGAGGTTAAGGGTGTTTGGTATTTTATGAGGGCATAGTGACTTCACTTTTGTCTGAGTTTGGACAATATTATGAAAGGACCTTATTCTGTCTCATTTTTCTTCATGGTCTCGGAGTGACTTGTCAGAGGTTGGTATCCCATGACATGGTAGTTCATGTCTAACAGGACAGTAATATGACCTGGCTGTGTCAGACCAGCTTCTGAAATGTCAGGGGCTGCTGCTCTTTTCATTTGTATGTTTTCTTCCTGATGGTTAAACAGCAGTCATTCTGGAGAAAGACATTTACAGGAATTGGAAGATGGCACAATATGCTAAGGTGCCACAATGAAAACTTCCCAACCCAGGGGTCGAACCCAGGTCTCCCGCGTTGCCGGCAGGTGTCTTACCATCTGAGCCGCCAGGGAAATCCTAGCACAGTGTACCGTCTTCCGATCCACGTCAAGTTGCCATACGAACCGCGGGAGACGGTGAGGAACAGAGAAGCCTGGTGTGCTGTGCTCAGTGGGGCCACAGTGTCGAAAGCAACTTGGCAGCTGAGCAACAGCAACAAAACAATGCACTGAAGAGGTTATAGAAGCACCATCTCGTGCTCGTGGCTTCAAACCGACTTGCTTGACTGAAGGAAAAGACGCATAAGACATTTCCATTAGCTTCTGTCTGCTGTGGGTCCCTTCCCACCTGTTTCGGCTTTTCTGTCCCTACACAGAGTACTCTGAGCTTATACTCATCAGTCCCTTGTTTCATTTTTATGCCTTTACTACCTTAAAGTCTAATAACAGATTGCTGAGTTTAACTTATGTGTGAGCTTTATAAAAATTTGGCCCTATTTGTACATACCCTAGTTAAACAGCAGTCATTCTGGAGAAAGACATTTACAGGAATTGGAAGATGGCACAATATGCTAAGGTGCCACAATGAAAACTTCCCAACCCAGGGGTCGAACCCAGGTCTCCCGCGTTGCCGGCAGGTGTCTTACCATCTGAGCCGCCAGGGAAATCCTAGCACAGTGTACCGTCTTCCGATCCACGTCAAGTTGCCATACGAACCGCGGGAGACGGTGAGGAACAGAGAAGCCTGGTGTGCTGTGCTCAGTGGGGCCACAGTGTCGAAAGCAACTTGGCAGCTGAGCAACAGCAACAAAACAATGCACTGAAGAGGTTATAGAAGCACCATCTCGTGCTCGTGGCTTCAAACCGACTTGCTTGACTGAAGGAAAAGACGCATAAGACATTTCCATTAGCTTCTGTCTGCTGTGGGTCCCTTCCCACCTGTTTCGGCTTTTCTGTCCCTACACAGAGTACTCTGAGCTTATACTCATCAGTCCCTTGTTTCATTTTTATGCCTTTACTACCTTAAAGTCTAATAACAGATTGCTGAGTTTAACTTATGTGTGAGCTTTATAAAAATTTGGCCCTATTTGTACATACCCTAGAGTCAGTTCAGTCGCTCAGTCGTGTCCGACTCTTTGCGACCCCATGAATCACAGCACGCCAGGCCTCCCTGTCCATCACCATCTCCCGGAGTTCACTCAGACTCACGTCCATTGAGTCGGTGATGCCATCCAGCCATCTCATCCTCTGTCATCCCCCTTCTTCTCCTGCCCCAATCCCTCCCAGCATCAGAATCTTTTCCAGTGAGTCAACTCTTCGCATGAGGTGGCCAAAGTACTGGAGTTGCAGCTTCAGCATCATTCCTTCCAAAGAAATACCTGGGTTGGTCTCCTTCAGAATGGACTGGATGGATCTCCTTGCAGTCCAAGGGACTCTCAAGAGTCTCCTCCAACACCACAGTTCAAAAGCATCAATTCTCCAGCGATCAGCCTTCTTCATAGTCCAACTCTCACATCCATACACGACCACAGGAAAAACCATAGCCTTGACTAGACGGACCTTAGCCAGCAAAGTAATGTCTCTGCTTTTGAATATGTTATCTAGGTTGATCTTCCAAGGAGTAAGCATCTTTTAATTTCATGGCAGCAGTCACCATCTGCAGTGATTTTGGAGCCCCCTAAAAATAAAGTCTGACACTGTTTCCACTGTTTCCACATCTATGTACCATGAAGTGATGGGACCAGATGCCATGATCCTCATTTTCTGAATGTTGAGTGGGTCTCAGCAAATAAAGAGCCAGAGAATCTCTAAACGTTTTAGTCTTTGTGAACCTATGGTCTCTGCTGCCTCTACTCTGCTCTTGGGGTGGGAAGGCAGAGGGGGCTCACCCATGTTTGAACACAATTTAACTTATAAAACTCAGTCATGTCTGACTCTTTGAGGCCCCATGGATTGTAGCCTACAAGACTCCTCTATCCATGGAATTTCCCAGGCAAGAGAACTGGAGTGGGTTGCCATTTCCTTCTCCAGGGGATCCTCCTGACCCAAGGATGGAACCTATGTCTCCCGCATTGCAAGCAGACACTTTTATCACCTGAGCCACCAGGGAAGCTGGTGAACTTAAAAAGCAGGTAGTGGGCCATGGACTGTAGTTAGCTGTTCTCGCTCCAGAGAAACTCTGAACACGTAAGAGTTTCTCTATGGTGTGTACAAAGCAATGCCAAATAGGTTACAAATTTTACATATGCCATCCAGTCTTCTGGACCTTGGTAACTCCACTCTACATTATTCAGCTGAGTTGCTTCCTGTAGGGATAGTTCACGTTTTCATTACTGCTCCACTGAGTTACAGTATCACTGATTATTTATCCATTATGTTCTCAATACATATTTAATTTGTTTCTAGTGTTCATCTTCTGATGTGATTTTCTAAGATATATTCTCACCAACATGATACAAAGATATCTCTAATACACACCTCTCCAGTATTTGATATTGTCAAATTTCTTAATTTTTGACCATCTAACTTATTTTTTTTAAAGGTAGGTCATTATTTGCATTTCCTTGATGACACAGAAGTTGAACATTCTTTCATAATATTACAATGATGTGGACTTCCTTTTCTGTGAAATGCTTGAATATTTTTGTGTGTGGGGCAGAGCTTAGGAAGGCAGTTTTCTTTTTTCATTTTTAATTTATCTTTCTTTTATTGACTTGTTGGAATCCTTATACATATTTTCAGGTATATATGTTGCAAAAATCTTTTAATTTTTCTTTAATTTTTGGTTTGTGCTGTTTTGGCACTGTAAATGCATCTATACTTTGTGCCTGCTTCGTGTTTTGTGTCTTTTTAAGGAAATCTTTTCTATCTCAATGTCAGAAAGATGTTCCTAACTATGGTAACTTCTAAAATCTTTGCCTGTAAGGAGGACTAAAGCTACTTGAAAAAAATAAATGACTTCATATCTAGGGCAGGAAATATACAAGATGAATCTGGAACATAATTGTCTTACCAGAAAAACAAGGAGGCCATCAAAGATACCAGGGTCATGTCAGGACTCAGAAGCCAACTTGCAAAAATCTTCCACTGGCTGAACATAAGGCAATTTGAGGATGAAAAAATAATAATCACAGTAGTAAATGGAAACATTTCAAATATATTAAAATCCATGAGTTAAAATGATAGTTAAAGGAAATAGCACCAAAGAACGCAATCAGCAAAACTATTGAATTTCATGGGAGAATATGTAATAAAATCACTAATTTCCTTCAAAAACTATATTTCAACGTCAAAAAAGGAAAAATCTAGATTGAAAGAGACAAGAGATGTTTTTAAAGCAATTTGTGGATCTTACTTGGATTCTGATTTAAAATTAGCCAGTTATAAAAGGAGAAAATGGAGAGTCGACCGGAGAAATTTAAACAGACATTGGCTTTTTGGATGATACGATTATTTGTTCATTGTGTTAAAGGATCTTGTATTTTGATTTTAAACAGGTTTTACCTTAGTGAGATGTGCTGAAATATTTGTGGATAACACCACACGATACTTAGAATTTGCTTCAAAGTATTCCAAGCTGAGGAAAAAGGGGAGTTTCGGTGAAACAAGAGGCCATAAGGTGATAATAACTAAAGCTAGTTGGTAAGCATACTGAGGTTCATTAAACTGTTGTCTCTACTTTTATGTGTATTTGAATTTTTCATAACAGAAATAAAATTCAACACCATAATCCAATAAAAGAATTTTTTTCAACTACTCCATGGACCCATGTGAATCAGTGGGTAGAGGGTGAATGAGCTGCTCTTTGCATTAATTCCCAGACCAGGCGTAGTATCCTGTGTTACCTTAAAAGAGCATAAGGCAACGCTCACACGCTAAGTGTTAATACAAGGTCTAATCCCAGGGCATCAAGAGGGAAGGAAGAGGGGAAGTAACAGGCAAAGAAGGGGAGCGTCACCAAGAGGCTCATCACCGGGCTGGCCACAGCTTGAACACCCAGCCAGACGCCCATTCACACAGAATGTCTCCGAGAAGCTGTATGGAAAGAGCACACGTTGAAACAGTGCACCAAAGCACAAGAGAGGCGTTCATCAGCGGGCTTATTCTAGTCTCCTGTCTCTCTCCGATCCAGGACTGTCCCATGGCACACGAATTCTCTCAGCTTCTGGGCTGTGCTTCCCAGCCCCTCTGGACAAGTGCTGGAGAAGCGTCTCCAACATGGAAAGCACTCTGACATTGTTCTCTTATTTTACATGCTTTCCTCAGATCTTCGTGGACCCTAACCAGTTTTACTTTAGAAAGGGGCATCGAAAAACTGACCGCAAGTTCTGCCTAGAAGGGAACCTGGGAAGAAGGGAGGAAAGTGTGGAATGTAGGCTCACCTAGCGGGATGATTCTTCAGGATAATCGCAGTATTACTATCTTCAGATGCCTGCAGGACAGTGGCTGCCAGATTTCTAGGGTCCCGGGGAAGTCTGAAAAATTCAGAATTTAAACTTTCACTTGCTTGTCCTTTTTTATTATGGCAACACTGATCTTACCTATGTCTGCTGCAGGGCAATCTGGAGGCCACCCTCTGTTTGACTCTCTAGAGAATCAACATCCAGGTCACCTACCTTCCTTCCAGATGGGGGAGGTGCAGTTTGCTGGCTGTGTGTAGTGTGGGAGAGGATCTGGATGTCAAACTGCTTCTTCAGCAGTCTACCACCCTCTCTATTTGTTGGTTTTTTTTCACTCAGTCCTGCATTTCTAATGCACCCAGTGCTAATTTCCTTAGAGATATTCTATGGGTCCCAGCCTTCCCCATCCCTCACTTTCTAGGATTCAACATTTGGGATTCTGCTAAGTCAGTTACCATTCTTAATAACCAGACCACTTTTTAACTTCCAAAAAGTTTTATGGCTGCTATATTCTCTGTAGTTCTCTTTATCTCCCTAGATTAGTGCTTTAAAACAACAACAGCAACAAGAAAACTTTATTAGGAAAGATCTGAGGTTAAATGAGCGTGTGTAATTGTTACCGTCTTCAACCAAATGTCTCCCAGAATTTCCTACCGCAGCCTTCGGAGGCTATGTTAGGTGACTGACTCCATCATGACTGATGGCAGAAAGTTTCCAGTGTTGTGGAAGAGACGTTTTTGTGCTGTTTGAGGTCTTTCGGTGATCCATGTATTTGAGCCCAGAGATTTCCCCTCATGCATGAGTAGTGCCAGGCATGACTCCTTAGTGATACGTATCTGAGTCAAGTGAGTTACAGGCAATTTTTTAAATGCCTTTCAAGCTTAAATTGTGGGGTCAGCTCTAAATCTTGCCTTATTTCACATTTTGCTCTTTCCAATGTCCACACCCAAACCCTTCCCCCTTAGCTTCTCTCCCTGCCCTCTATCTCTTGACAGTCAGAAAGATATGGATTCCAGGTAGCATAATGAAAACTGCAGAGCTCGGGAATTTGGGACCTGCCAGCTTGGCACAATGAAGCATGGAGTAGAGGGGTAGGCACTGACCTGCTTTCAACTAGGACTGTGTTCTCTGTCCCTTGACTTCAGCCAGACCAGGGAATCTTCACACTGAGAAGTTCCCAAGTCCACCACATTGCAGCTCTGGTCTCAGTGCTTATTCCTGCCAGTTTAGGAGGTCAGCAAATCATTTTTTCAAGCAATCAGGGGCCAAGTTTCTTAGAAATTACTATGAATACAAACTTCTTGAAGATTTAATATTCCAATTCTCTTTAACTAGGTCTTCCAGAGGCTTAAGATTCACATTCCCAACAAACTCCTTGGTGATGGATCTTCGTTAGACCAGATGCTGCTCTTCTGAGGACCACATTTTGCAGAACAAGACTCTGCGTACTCTTTCCTTCCATAAAGCCTGTCTTTGCCCTCCCATGCTGTGTGGCGCAGTGGGCACTGCTGGTGCCTTACCTAAATGCCCATCCCCAGCTCTGTGTGCACTGCTGCTGATGGCTTATATCTGCAACATTCCAAGAATTTCCACCGAGTGCGCAAGCCCCATCTCCAGTACTGAGAGCCGGGGGGACAAGAGAGTTTTACACCTCCTGTGGGTGGGCCATAGCCAATAGCTGCCATAGGTGAGAATCCAAAAGTTCAACTCCTTTGCTTTGTCCTGATGTGGTACAAACCCTGAAATTTAACCCCTTGGAGCTCCCCAGGAGATTAGACTGAGTCTGGGGCTTCACTTGAAATCCCACCCTTATTTGGATCCCTCTCCTTCCTCCCCTGTACCCTTTCTGATTTCCCCTGGGGGTACTTCCTTAAACAATTCACTTCTACAAAAATCCTAGGCTTAAGGTTTACTTTTGAGAGAACTTATCCCCTGAAGGGCATGGCAACCCACTCCAGTATTCTTGCTGGAGAATCCCACGGACAGATGAGCGTGGTAGGCTATAGTCCATAGGGTCTCAAAGAGTCAGATACAACTGAAGTTACTTAGCATGCACACATACAACCTATCAATAAAACAGGTGACTTTCTCCAAAATAGTTCTTAGACTCTAATGAAACCTAAGAGAGGGATTATAACAGAAAGTTTTCAAATTAAGAGATGGTGCAGGGACTTCACTGGTGATTAAAACTCTGAGCTTCCAATGCAGAGGATGCTGGTTTGATCTCTGGTCTGGGAACTAAGACCTCATGTGCATCACAGCATGGTCAAAATCTTTAAAAAAGAGAGAGAGATAGTTGGCTGCTGTTTCCCAGCACAGCACCTGACACGTAGCGTGTACTTCATTCGTTCAAGCTTGATAAAGTCATTCCTGTATCAGGACCCACGAAGTGGAGACTGACCCAGCACCCAACCCACATCACAAACCTAAGCCTAATCAGCCTCCACTAAGGGGCAACCCCTGTCAGGGGAAATCACCATCCACCACTCACCGCCCTCCAGCCCAGCCTTAGCTGGCTCACCTTCCCCTAGAAAATAGGACCTGCTGCCTTATAGGGAGATCCCTGACTTCCCGTCTGATAAAGTTTAGTTGTGACGTTGCCTCTTCCATTTACTGGATAATTGAATCGAATTTCTGGACAGACTTAATGGAAAGACCTTATCTAATTTTTAAAAATAATGTTATTTCTTACTCATCTTTGGCTGTGCTGTCTGTGCTGCTGCGTGGGCTTCTCTCTAGTTGCGACGAGCAGGGGCTGCTCTCTAGCTGCAGTGTGGTGTGCGGGCTTCCTGCTGCAGCAGCTCCTCTTGCTGGGAGCACGGGCTCCAGGGTGCAGGGGCTTCGATGACTGTGGCATGTGGGCTCAGCAGCCGCAGCTCCTGGGCTCTAGAGCACAGGCTCGACAGTCGTGGCACACAGGTTTAGCTGGTCCATGGCTTGTGGGATCTTCCCAGATCCGGGGTTGAACCCGTGTCCCCTGCATTAGCAGGTGGATTCTTTACCACTGAGCCACCAAGGGAGCCCCTAAACCCTCATCTACTTTTTTGATGATGCAGTCAAACCAAACTTGAGTCCTCTCTCAACATACTTGAATGTTACCAAGTCCAAGCTCACTCTGCTTATCATGAATGAGGCCAACAAGTCTACAGACTAATTGGAATAATGACTTTACTCTAAAAGCTGGCGACTGAGAAGACAGCAGACTGGTGTCTCAAAATAGCCAGCTTATCAGGGTCTGGATGCCAGTTTCTTTTATAGAACAGAGATAGGAGGGGGTGGAAGATAGGAGGGGGATAGGAGGAGGGTTGAGGAAACAAATTATAAAGTTGATTTATTTTGCAAAATAGGAGAGGATGTATTAATGTCTTCTTTCCTGCAGTGACTCACGGTTGGCAAGATCAGGTGCTCTCTCTGTGAGTTGAACAAAGCCACTTTAATAGTCAGGAATAGGGGCAGGGTTCTCTGAGGTAGGCCATTATTTTTTGTTCAGTTGTTAAGTTGTGTCCAACTCTTTGAAATACCATGGACTGCAGAACACTAGGCCTCTCTGATCTTCCCTATCTCCTACAGTTTGCTTAAATTCATATCCATTAAATTGGTGATACTATCCAACCATCTCATCCTCTGTCACCTGTGCAGGGGCTTCGATGACTGTGGCATGTGGGCTCAGCAGCCGCAGCTCCTGGGCTCTAGAGCACAGGCTCGACAGTCGTGGCACACAGGTTTAGCTGGTCCATGGCTTGTGGGATCTTCCCAGATCCGGGGTTGAACCCGTGTCCCCTGCATTAGCAGGTGGATTCTTTACCACTGAGCCACCAAGGGAGCCCCTAAACCCTCATCTACTTTTTTGATGATGCAGTCAAACCAAACTTGAGTCCTCTCTCAACATACTTGAATGTTACCAAGTCCAAGCTCACTCTGCTTATCATGAATGAGGCCAACAAGTCTACAGACTAATTGGAATAATGACTTTACTCTAAAAGCTGGCGACTGAGAAGACAGCAGACTGGTGTCTCAAAATAGCCAGCTTATCAGGGTCTGGATGCCAGTTTCTTTTATAGAACAGAGATAGGAGGGGGTGGAAGATAGGAGGGGGATAGGAGGAGGGTTGAGGAAACAAATTATAAAGTTGATTTATTTTGCAAAATAGGAGAGGATGTATTAATGTCTTCTTTCCTGCAGTGACTCACAGGTTGGCAAGATCAGGTGCTCTCTCTGTGAGTTGAACAAAGCCACTTTAATAGTCAGGAATAGGGGCAGGGTTCTCTGAGGTAGGCCATTATTTTTTGTTCAGTTGTTAAGTTGTGTCCAACTCTTTGAAATACCATGGACTGCAGAACACTAGGCCTCTCTGATCTTCCCTATCTCCTACAGTTTGCTTAAATTCATATCCATTAAATTGGTGATACTATCCAACCATCTCATCCTCTGTCACCCCCTTATCCTCCTGCCCTGAACCTTTCCCAGCATCCAGGTGTTTTCCAATGAATCAACCCTTCACATCAGGTGGCCAAAGTATTGGAGCTTCAGCTTCAGCATCAGTCCTTCCAAAGAGTATTCAAGGTTGATTTCCTTTAGGATTGACTGGTTTGATCTCCTTGCTGTCCAAGGGACTCTCAAGAATCTTCTCCAGCAGCACATTTTGAAAGCATCAATTCTTTGGTGTTTCAGGCCATTATGTATGATTATGGAGAAGGAAATGGCAACCCACTCCAATGTTCTTTCCTGGAGAATCCCATGAACAGAGGAGCCTGGTAGGTTATACAGTCCACGGGGTCGCAAAGAGTCGGACACAATGAGCGACTTTACTTATTTACTTACAGTAACAAAAGCAACCAAAAGCAAAGGTTAAAGTCAAAGAAGGGCTTCCCCAGTAGCACTGGTTGTAAAGAACCCACTTGTCAACGCAGGAGACCTAAGAGACGCGAGTTTGATCCTGTATCAGGAAGATCCTCTGGAGGAGAATGTGGCAACCCAATCCAGTATTTCTCGCCTGGAGAATCCCATGGACAGAAGAGCCTGGAGGGCTGCAGTCCATAGGGTCTCAAAGAGTCAGACCCTACTGAAGCAATTTAACACATATGCATGCAAATCAAAGAAACAGATCCAACATGGAGTCAAAATCGGCTCATTCCTGTTACATGAGCAGCGCCTGGGCAGGACCAGCCCACTAGCTCCTGGCTTCCAGCCACCCAGATGATAGCTGAGGGTCTCTGGAGGCACAGGAGGTTCAGCACCATGTACACCCAGACCCTCACCCTTCAACAGAGACCTGTGCTAAAGACCTGGCGGCCGGCACCCCCTAGATCCCTCTGCGCCCACCCTCCAGGCCTGCTCCAAGAAAGAGCTCCAGAGCACGGAGTCATTGCCACATCCAGCCTGAGTGCTGACCCAGCACCCCCTCACTGATGACATGCTTCTGATCATGAGGAAAGACAGGAAGGTTGCTCCACACGCAAAGCCCATTTCGTGCAGTGCAGATCCGTAATGGCAGCGCATGAGCAGCTGCTGTGTCCTGGGACAACCCAGCTGTGCACGTGTTCTTGCAACACTTTTGGAATGCTGGCCCAGCAAATGCGCGTGTGGTAGGAAGCATGTTCTTTCTAAGGGAAGCTATTTGACACAGACCATTTTGAAGTAAATGTCTACACATCTGGTTCTTTATGTTTTTTTTTTAAGTGACTACACAGCAAAAGAAGAAATGGAAGTAAAAGTGAATGGTATTGTGAAATTTAAAACAGTTTTCACAACATAAAAGTTGACAGTTACGTTTTATTTAGCGGGAATTTTTAGGACTTCGAGCCCAGGAGGCAGCGTCTTACTTAACCCAGAAAGAGTTGCTCTGAGGAGGCACTGGGGGGAGGAAAGATTATACAGAGGTTTGGCAACAAAGGGCAGGTAGTTTGAATGTCGAAAGATTATTGTAAATTAAAGAAAACCAGATACCTCAAGTTAAGAGTTTAGCACTTTTCTAGGTGTGGAAAGATGCAAGAGTCTGGACTCACTGAAATCATTCCTTTAATATGCATCTCAGCTACCTGGGGCCAGGATCCTGTGTTTTCACATCCTGAATTTGCTCAGGACTCGCTGTGGGGAGTGGCTGCTGTTTGATGACTGCTAGATGGCAGGTATTCTTTCCTTCCTGAGTTTCTTTAGGGCTCACCAGCTCACCTTCTCTGGCAGCTACAATCACTGATGATTGTGACATTCGTTGTTCACTGATATGAGATGGTTGGATGGCATCACCAACTTGATGGACATGAGTTTGAGCAAGCTCCAGCAACTGGTGATGGACAGGAAAGCCTGATGTCCATGGGGTCACAAAGAGTTGGACACGACTGAGCGACTGAACTGATAGTAGGAAATATTCCATTTATCAGTATAACCCAGATAAAGCCCACTTGAGTTCTACATGGATAAAGGACATGTGTAGCCTATAATGTATTTTTGTCCAGATAGGGAGCAACGAGAAGTATCCAAGAAGCAATTTCACCCTTTACTTCTGTCTCTTGGAAGAACACTAAAGGGTCTCCACTTGGGAACCCACAGCGCCATCTTGTAAATCCCTCGCAGCTCTCCCAGCACTGGCCCTGCCCCCAGCATCTCCCTCTCACTCTGGGCTTTGCTCTTTGGTTCGTTCCCGTCTCTCTCTACTCACATCCCCTCAGACTTTTGGAACTCCTCACTCTGCGATTCACCCTGCTTTCTCTCTCCTTCCCTTTCCTTAGCTCTTCATTATATCAGTTAATTTTCCCTCTGGCTTTTCGCCATTTCCTCTTTGTGATATGCGTCAGTCAGCTTCCCCACCTGGAAACAAGCAACAAAACTCCACACAAAACAGAAGCAAAGAAAGAGAAGGAGCCGGGGAGGGAGACTGTGAGCAGTCACTCAGTAATAGGCCTTTCAGCAAATTTATCCACTTTATTCAGTAAAAATATTATAAATTTAAAAGTTAGCTTGAAATGAAAAGGTATGTTGTTTAATTCAAAAATGTGATGCTATTTGCCATAAAGTTCTTCCATGAGCACAAATAGCTGGGCAAAATATTTGCCTCTCCCTGCCCCACCCAGTTCCTCCCAACTTGTTTAAACATGGTTATACCTCCTCTTCTCAGCAGCAGCAGCATACCTCCCTCTCAGTTTCGTACTTGTTTTTGCCCTTCGTTCATTCTGGCCATTGTTAAATTTCACTTTTCATGGCTTTTTTTTTTTAATACACATTTTCCCACCTGGCTTCTAGTTTTTCCTGATGCTTCTTTTTTATATTTTATACCATTCCCTGGGATGAGAATGTCCCCTAACTCCTCACCACACACACTTGCATTCTCCACTCCAAATTCAAACCAGTGTGAATTTACATGTTTGTCTTGTTCTCTGGGCAATGATCTTACAGTAAAAACAGATTCATCTTTGCTTTGAGTTAAGCAGGCCTTCAGTGAATGCTAAGTAAATTCAATTCCATTGAGTTATTTTTCAATATACTGACTCAAGCCCTCTTTCTACCCAAAGCTATCCTCCACATTTTTTGCACCTCCATTCCAGTATCTTCTCTGTGCACCCTTCAAGAAACATTTCATTTCTTCTTTTCTCCTCCCTAAGTCTGCAGCCCTCTTCCATCAATGCAGGGCCAACGTAACCACCTCATATGTGCTCCCCTAGTTTTGTAAATCTTTTTTCAGTATAAAGAGCATAAGCTTTGATTAAATTAACAACAATAATACATCAAAGTGACAGCTGCTGAGTGTCTACCATGTGCGTTCACTGTAGAAAGCAATTTGCATGTATTATCTAATTTAATGTACATAATAATCTTCTGCATAGGTACTGTTACTACTCCCTTTTACAGAGGAGAAAACCGAAGCTAAACGATTTTAGGCATTTACTGAGGGTTACACAGTTAGCTATGTCAAACCTGTGACTTTTCCAGTAGTCATGTATGGTTGTGAGAGCTGGACCATAAAGAAGGCTGAGCACCGAAGAATTGATGCTTTTGAGCTGTGGTGTTGGAGAAGTCTCTTGAAAGTCCCTTGGACAGAAAGGAGATCAAACCAGTTCTTCCTAAAGGAAATCAATCCTGAATATTCATTGGAAGGACTGATGTTAAAGCTGAAACTCCAATACTTCGGCCACCTGGTGCAAAGAGCTGGCATATTGGAAAAGACCCTGATGCTGGGAAAGATTGCTTGCAGGAAGAGAGGGGATGACAGAGGATGAGATGGTTGAATGGCATCACTGACTAGATGGACTGAGTTTGAGCAAGTCTGGAAGCTGGTGATGGACAGGGAGGCCTTGCATGCTGCAGTCCATGGGGTCGCAAACAGTGACTGAACTGAACTGAACACAGTTGGCAAGAGTCAAAACTGGGCACAGAGCTGAAGATGTTTACGCCCTTGGATTCATGCTTTGGGGACAGCAGGTTAGGGTTAGGGTCAGGGTTAGGGAGGGGAAGGAGAGATCAGCGTGGGACATGCCTCTGAGCTCAGAGAGTAAGCACGTCGTACAGCACACCGCCCAGCTCCCTGGTGCTTTGTTCAGTTGGCGCCACCACTCATTTTGGAGGCTCTCCAGGTGGTGCTGGCAGTGAAGAACCCACCTGCCAGTGCAGGAGATGCAAGAGAAACGGTGTTGATCCCTGCATCAAGGAGACCCCTTAAAGTAGGAAATGACAACCCACTCCAGTATTCTTACCTGGAGAATCCCGTGGACAGAGGAGCCTGGCAGGCATCAGTCCATGGGTTCGCAAGGAGGTGGATGTGAATTAGCATAGCACACCACTCTTATTAAAATCTCTTTAAACAATTTCAGCCTGTCCTGACTGTGTCTCAGTATTAAAATGCAGAGGATGTTTGTCAACCAAGAATTGTCTTTTCTCACCAACCATGGAGAAGCCAAGTTTCATTTTCATTAAGGAAGAAGGATCTTTTCATATTTGATCCTCACAGAGCATTTCTTAGCTTTTCCCAGCTGGATTATCTTGTTCTCCTCCCCTCCATTGAAGACTTAAAGTATTTTATTCTTTCTTCTGTGACATTATATTGTTCTTAGCATTAGCTTTGAGGGTGGTGTTTTCATTATTTCCTTCACTGGATTGGATTCTGAGACCACGACTTTTTCCTCTTTTAATTTCCTACAGCCTCTCACTGTTCTCATTTCAGTTCAGTCACTCGGTCATGTCCACCTCTTTGCAACCTCATTAACCACAGGCCCCCCTGTCCATCACCAACTCTCAGAGTTTACACAAACCCATGTCCACTGAGTCGGTGATGCCATCCAACCATCTCATCCTCTGCCATCCCCTTCTCCTCCTGCCCTCAATCTTTCCCAGCATCAGGGTCTTTTCCAGTGAGTCAGCTCTTCGCACCAGGTGGCCAAAGTATTGGAGTTTCAGCTTCAACATCAGTCCTTCCAATGAACACCCAGGACTGATATCCCTTAGGATGTGTTGGTTGGATCTCCTTGCAGTCCAAGGGACTCTCAAGAGTCTTCTCCAACACCACAGTTCAAAAGCATCAACTCTTCTGCACGCAGTTTTCTTTATAGTCCACCTCTCACATCCATACATGACTACTGGTCTCAGCTGATGTCAATAAGGAAAAGTCCTGTGTGTGTCCAAAACAGGATTTGCTAGTCTTGGCACTGTTTGGGTCTGGGGCTGGACTTCCCTGATGGTAAGGAGCATTCCTGGCCTCCAGTCCCTAGCAGCCCTCCCCACAAATCTGACAAAATATCTCTGGATATTGCCCAGGGTCACCTGGGAGGCAGAACCACTCCTGGTTTAGGACCACTGGTAAATAAAGAACATCAGCATTCAAAGGGTTTAGCACAATGATGGCTATTAAAAGCTGAATGGGGAATTCCCTGACAGCCCAGTGGTTCAGACTTCACCTTTCAGTGCAGTGAGCTTGATACCTGGTTGAGGAGCTAAGATCCACTTGCCTCAGGGCCACACAACGGTCGATAAACCACAGAAACAATCTTGTAACAGATTCAGCAAAGACTTAAAAATGTTGAATGAAAGAAGTGACAAGTAAAATATGGCTTCAATTAGTTAAACTGTATGATTTTCAATGTCTATTTTGGAAATTTGAAGCAAGTCTCAAAATAGATGGACAAAAGGGAACTCGCATTTATATTTTATATCTACTAGGTCTTAAAAGGTTAACTCTTCGTGACTTAGTGACCCACAAAATGTAATGAAGTAAGTTGCCAGTAGAACTCAGGGAAGGTCCTGTGTTCTCAGATGATATCCCATGAAGATTCACCATCAATATAAAGTAAAAGAACAGCAAGATATTTAAACCCATGGGCTATAGAAGTAGAGAGTGATTTCCTACCCTGGTCTTGCCACTTACTAGCCATGGGACTAGGAACAAGTAACTTAAACTCCCTGACCTTCAATTTACTAACCCGTGAAAATGGATCTCTTGATGAAAGTGACGCACTCCTTTCCCGGTTTGGAACCAGTAACTCACTAGTACCTGGCACTGCTCTTAATGCTTCCTTTGCATACAACACCTGTCCTCTAGAGGTCAGGCTTGCCCCAGAAAAATAATTCAAGCTGGTAAATACATTGGTTCATCTTCTTGAAGGAAACCTGTGCCTCTGGTGTGTGTCTGTGTGTGTCTGTGTGTGTGCGTGCAAGTGTGTGATTTACTTAACTCACATCAAATCAAAAATCGGTGTGCTTTAATGTGATTTCCATGCTGTTGTTCAGTTGCTAAATCATGTCCGACTCTTCGAGACAACATGGACTGCAAGACACCAGGGTGCCCTGTACTTCACTGTTTCCCAGAGTTTGCTCAGACTCAGGTCCATTGAGTCAGTGATGCCATCCAACCATCTCATCCTCTGTCATCCCCTTCTCCTCCTGACTTCAATCTTACCCAGCATCAGGGCCTTTTCCAGTGAGTCAGCTCTTCACAGCAGGCAGCCCAAGTATTGGAGTTTCACCTTCAACATCAGTCCTTCCAATGAATATTTCCATCCTAAAGTGATTAAACATCCAGTACAAGTAATGGAATTTGGAAATGACTGAGACTCTGAATAACACAGATCCTTGAAAAGGGAAACGCCTATCAAGAATGACATCCCACACTTAGATAATTAAGACTTTTGCATGGTCTAAAAGGACATGAAATAAGGCAAAGGGTAAAGAAAGACAGCATCAGAGCCTATATTAGACTCAAAATGAATGATATGAAACAAAAATGATCAAATTTTAAAAAATGACTTTCCAGCCATGCCTCCAATACCCTGACTCATGAGTCAAGGGCCTTGCCCTCAATGAACTCCATCTCTTTATTCCCTTTTTCAAAAAATCCCAAACTTGGTAGTACTTCCATTCCTTCTTCTGTGAAGCAAAGATGGCATTGTTGTTAACTAAAAATTTAGGAAGAAACGTCAAATGTTCTGATTACCATAAAGATGGCCTGATACATGATTTGGGGGATAACCCTTATATAGCAAAGCAACTAAGACATGTCCACCAAGAAGACTGAAATTCAGATTTAGGAGCTTCCGCTGAGATGGTTGGATGACATCATCAACTCAATGGACAGGAGTCTGAACAAGCTCTGGGGGAGACAGTGAAGGAGAGGGAAGCCCCGTGCACGCAGTGTGTGGGGTTGCAGGCTCAGACACAATGGAACAACTGAACAGCAACAAACAGCAGAGGCTAGGCTGCAGCTGGGCACAGCCCCGCTCTTTCTATGCCACAGTCCCTTCGTGAGTGTTGAGACTAGGAACTGGCCTGTGCATTGTGACATGAAATGTCTAAAGCAGCAACTTCAGGTTTTCAGTGGCCGACCACTCTTAATTCTGGCTTGAAGTTAGAGGACAGCGTCTATGGAGTTTAAGACAGATGAACAAAAAGAGGTGAAGAAAGGGGATATTCAAGTTGATTAATTAAAGTGCTCGATTACCTTTGCCATTGGGCATCAATCCATCAGCACGACAGCATGGAGCTGGAGCAGGATCCCAGAGGCCCCCTGCCGTGACAGACAGTAGGACTGACTTAGGAGTCAGTGGGCTTCCCAGGGGGCACTAACAGTAAAGAACCCGCCTGCCAGTGCAAGAGACGTAAGAGACGCAGGTTCCATCCCTGGGTCAGGAAGATTCTCTGGAGGAGGGCATGGCAACCCACTCCAGTACTCTTGTCTGGAGAATCCCATGAACAGAAGAGCCTGGGGGGCCACAGTCCACAGGGTCACAAAGAGTCGGGACGCCACTGAAGAACTCAGCACAAGCACCACTGGGAGCCAATTTCACAGGTGCCCTGGTGGAGGTTAGTCAGACTGACACTGATTGGGAAGATAACCAGCGATGGATCAAACACAAGGCACGGCAGAAAACAGCCCTGCCGCGCTCACTCGACTATCTTGATGATGAAATGATACCCTTAGGGCTTGTCCATATTCTACAGCTATTTTTTTATTTCAACATTATTCTATTTGAAAAGCTTATAGCAATTGTTCAGATAAACAGTAACAAATTCTACAGTCCCAGACACTTTGGAAAACATCATTAAATAAATCAAAGTGAAAAATTCTAGCAATGCCTTAGATTTTTTAATCAGAAAGTCAGACCTTATTTTGGCCCTGCCATTTGGTATGTGGGATCTTAGTTCCCCGGCCAAGGACAGAGCCCGTGCCCCTTGAGTGGAAGCATGGAATCAGCCACTGGGCCTCCAGAGAGGTTCCGAATCTAAGTTAGACGTTTATGCTTAGAAAGTATTTGCAATAGTTCCTTTCTGTTTCCTGTCTAGATAGACCGGTGGTTCTCAACCAGGGGTGATTTTGGCCCCATGGGGCGTCAGCGATGACATTCTGGACAGTCGCAGCTTGAGAAAGTACCGCCATTCATTCGTGTCTAGCAGGTAAGAGGCAGTAGATGCTGATACACATCTATACATCTTTCAACGCACACCTTTGCTCCTCACAGCAAAGCATCTCCAGGCGCACAGCGTCAGCAGTGTTGAGGCGGAGAAACCCCGAGCCTAGAGCAGGCGACACTTTTATGAATAACAGTTTAGAAGCTACAGAAACACCAAAGAAAACACTAGGGGGCGGTAAGAGCTCACTGAACGCCGTCTCCTGGCAAAACAGTCCACATCGGTGCTAAAGCATTTTTCTACGTGCTGTAGGAAGTGAATAACAGAGATGTCTCTGAGAATCAGGTCTTTTCACTGCGGGAGTGAAAGGGAAGTCTCTCAGTCGTGTCCGACTCCTCACGACCCCATGGACTGCAGCCTACCAGGCTCCTCCGTCCAGGAGACTTTCCAGGCACCAGTGCTCACTGCGGGAGGAGCATCTGCAAACAGGAAAGGGGGCAGGGCGAGGAAAGCGCCTGCAGGGGGCACTTCAGCCCTCAGTCAGCGCAGGCGCCCGGCCAGGCCCCGCTCTGCGACCCGGGACCGCAGCACGCCAGGCCTCCCTGTCCATCACCAGCTCCCGGAGGTCACCAAGCTCACGTCCATCGAGTCGGTGACGCCATCGAGCCATCTCACCCTCTGTCGTCCTGATCCCTCCCACCTTCAGTCTTTCCCAGCATGAGAGTCTTTTCAAATGAGTCAGTTCTTCGCATCAGGTGGCCAAAGTATTGGAGCTTCAGCATCAGCATCAGTCCTTCCAATGAATATTCAAGACTGATTTCCTTTGGGATGAACTGGTTGGATCTGCTTGATGTCCAAGGGACTCTCAAGAGTCTCCTCCAACACCACAGTTCAAAAGCATCAATTCTTTGGCGCTCAGCTTTTTTTATAGTCCAATTCTCACATCCATACATGACTACTGGAAAAACCATAGCTTTGACTAGACAGACTTTTGTTGGCAAAGTATTGTCTCCGCTTTTTAATGTGTCTAGGTTGGTCATAGCTTTTCTTCCAAGGAGCAAGCATCTTTTAATTTCATGGTTGCAGTCACCATCTGCTGTGATTTGGGAGCTGATTTCAGTTGCGAATCAGTGCAAATACATGAATATATCATATCTCCTGTATTATATGTCCTATCATACTGATTTTCTATCTCTGCTTACTGAAAAGTCTTATAAATGAAGGCATCCCTAAAGCCAGGAGCACTCTGGGTACCCAAATTTTGTTTTCTAAATATCATTCTCTGTGAACAGAAACTAGAGATTCTCAAAGAATTGGCTGATTCAGGAACGCTACGATACGCCTAGGATATCTCGCTGGGCCGCAGAGCATGATGTTGCTGTTGTTGTTTAGTTGCTAAGTCACGTTCTACTCTTTTGCAACCATGGACTGTAGCCCATCAGATTCCTCCATCCATGGGATTTCCCAGGCAAGGATACTGGAGTGAGTTGCCATTTCCTTCTGTGGGCTACCTTGCTGACTCTGTCTAAAGGACATGGGACCTGACCTGTAGGGGCTTTCAGTGGCCAGATTTGGGGCAATTTTTACATGATAAATGAGAAAAAACTAACAAATGGAATATCTTAAATTAATTTTTAAAGGTACAAATTGAAGAGAAAAAAATACTGTCTTTAGAACGCTGGCTACATAACCAGGAGGAGGGGTAGAATTTTTTTTGTCCCTGCCTCTCAGCATACAGGATCTTAGCTCCCCAAACAAGGAGCAAACACACTCCCCGTGTGGTGGATGTGCAGAGTCTTAACGACTAGATGGTCAGGGAGGTCTCAGGGTGGAATTTTAAGATGTGGTTTTATGATTTTTAATCTTAAATGGAGTTGTTTCCAGAAAGCACCTTCAGCAAGTATTAAAACCACTCGACGCTGGGGAAGAGTATACTCCTGTCTCAGAGTACCGCCCGTGGGTTGTGCATAAAATACTGTGGAGAGGCCTGTCGGCGTTTTCACACGGTGATCAGACTTCACTCAGCTCCACACGTGGAAACTGGGTGTCCTGCTCTGCCACGTTGCACAGTGGGCACGTTGCCCATGTAATAATCTTGCCAAAATGCCAAAATGTTTAACCTGAATCTACTGTGAGGAAAAAATTTAAAAACCAAGATGGGGGACTTTAAACAAGACCATTGTTCTAGAACCTTCAGAAAAATTCAAAACTCACACACACAAAAATACAAAAATTCAGGGACAGATCCACATTAAAAAGATTAATGAGACACCACCAAATGCAGGGTGAGCACCTTGAGAAAATCAAAATGTTACCGTACATTATATCATACATATAATTAAAGTTAATTTTCTCAGTGTGAATATGGTGCTGTGGTTTGAGGGAAAATGTCCTTATTCTCATATATTGCAACTTATTTTTAAATAGTTCAGGAAACAAAGACAAATAGCATATGTCTCAAAATGTTGACATTGATGAATGTGGATGAAGAATGTGCATACATTAATGTATGGTTTTGAAATGTACAAAAAAAAGAGAGGAAAATTTTGCACCAGTCAATGGCAGTAGGAGAAAAAGCAAAACTTCACGTTTCATTGGCAAATTATTCTTCTTCAACTCCATATGCTATTGAGAAACTCCAGCATACAGACAATGCATCTCTAACCCAGAGGACAGTGGTGGGGGTGTCCTTTCTGCTGCAGATGATTCACCGAAGTCTCACATTCCACCACCCTACAGGCGCATGTTTTGGTTTGGTGACACAGTT
>SJYC01122439.1:0-13833 GCA_006408675.1 Madoqua kirkii | reverse complement strand
CTCATGGATGTTGCTGTGTATATCAAAAAGCATCACAGTAATACACAGTAATTCTACTCCAATTTGCATTAATCATTTTTAAAAAGAAATATGAAGAAATAAAAAATTGTTTTCAGAATCGCGAGGGACATGCTCCAGAATACAACCTCAACAGTTGTTTCATATTTATTCAAGAAAGTGGGGTTAGGTGGGGCAGAAAATGTGTGCTGGTATAAAAGCTCAAAGTCAAAGAAGATAAGCTTGAGATTGAAACTATGTAGTTGCAGCATGGCCTCAGTATCATAGTCTAAGTAGTGAAAGTTGCATGTAGCAGAATGCAAGCTGAGTAGATCGTCATGCCGATTTGGAGCTAAGTCTCATTAGGAGTTAAATGCATGCACTTGAGCATCCTGTCAGGAGTGATGGTACATGTGTTTCAGAGTGAAGATTAATAGGTGCAGCAAAAGTGCTTGAAAATGACGGGTGAATACTTGAAAGAAGGAAAGCTCAGAGTGGAAGTTCAGTATTTGCTACTGACTTAGACTTAAATTGAAAAAGTAGGGAAGACCACTAGATGATTCAGCTATGACCTAAATCAGGTCTCTAATGATTATACAGTGGACATGAGAAAATGTATAAGGGATTAAGTATGATATACTGCATGAAGAACTGCTTATGGAAGTTCATGAAATTGTACAGGAGGCAGTGATCAATACCATCTCCAATATAGTGAATGCAGAAAGGCAAAATGCTTGTCTGTGGAGGCCTTACAAATTATTAAGAAAAGAAGGGATGCAAAAGTCTAAGGAGAAATGGGAAGATATACCCATACAAATACAGTGTAAAAAAAAAAAAAAAAAATACAGCAAAGAGAGATAAGAAAGACTTTCTCAGTGATGAATGCAAAGAATAGAGGGAAACAATAGAATGGGAAATTCTAGAGATTGCTTCAAGAAAATTAGAGATACCAAGGGAACATTTCATGCAAAAATAAACAAAATAAAGGACAGAAATTTATGGACCAAAGAGAAGCAGAAGATATTAAGAAGAGGTAGCAATATTCTATACAGAAAAGATTGAAGAACTGTACAGAAAAAGATCTTCATGATCCAGATAATCATGATGATGTGATCACTCAACTAGAGCCCAAAATCCTGGAATATGAAGTCCAGTGGACCCAAGGAAGCATCAATAGGAACAAATCTAGTGGAGATACAGAACTCTAGTTTAGTGATTTCAAATCCTAATAGATAGTGCAGTGAAAATGCTGAAATCAACATGCCAGCAAATTTGCAAAACTCGACAGTGGCAACAAGACTGGAATAGATCAGCTGTCCCTGTATATGTATTTTAGAGCTTGTTGTCTGTTGTGATTAAATGTGCTCCACAAAGAGTTAGACAAGATTGAAGTAATCCTGTGCAGATAGGTGCAAGAATTTTTTTTTTAAACCTGTGGCAGGTTTTTTCCAATGAGAGTTAACTGTGACGGTGGAGGAGCTGCTTGTCTTTGAGGAATCCGGTGGTGTCAAGTGTGCATTTTGCAGGGACACAGACTGACTATGCCACAGGAGTTATGGACCAAATAGAAGCTTTTTTTTTTTTTTTTTTTAAGTCTTCTTGTAGCTGGTGATCAGAAGATCTCTTTGGCCAGTCTTTCTCCCTACTTCCACCCATTCAGGCATTTAGAAGGCTTCAATGCCTGGGATCCTTCTCTGTTGTTCAATGTGTCAGCACATAGAAAGACCTCCCTGGCTGAAATCCTACTCTGTAAATCAGTGCATCCGACACTGAAAGGAGAATCCTGAGTGGGGTTCTACTCTAGTATGGTGCATCAGACACTTAAAGGAAAATCCTGGGTAGTGTTCTGCTCTGCATTTCAGTGTGTTCAGCATTTGATAGGTTAGCATTATTATTGTAGAAACTGCTGATGCTAGCATGTGAGGATAGAGAGGCTATGGTGATTGCTCCACCCCCTACATGGGACTCGGTTATATTGCCTTGTTTCCATGGCTGCCTGTCTCTCCTCCACAGGCATACCCTTCCAAAGACTCCTCCCTCAAACCTCTCTCTCCACCTCACTCCAATAAACATCAGCCCTCACCCAGGAATTGCCCCCGAATCCCTAAACTTCAGCTTCCAGCCACTGTGCTTTCAGGGGACACATGTCCTTGTCTGGTGTATGTATAGCTAAGCAGGGACTCTCTGATTCTGGCTGTATTTAGGTTTCTCCAGACCAGCTGTTTCACTCTCAGCTTTAAATGTTTATTCTATGATTTAGAAAATGGGCCCAATGTGGATTGGACTCAGGCTTCTTTTCCTTCACCCACTCAGGGCAGATCCAGTTCTACTAACACTCCTGTTTTTTCAGCCAGTTCTTACATCCTAGGAGTTGTGCGTGGTTCTATATATTCTTTTCAATTTGTCAGGTACTCCTGTATACTTTCAGGTAATGTTCTGATAACTCTTCTGTGTCTGAAGGGGTATGCCTTATGTATCCATGGAGAGACGTACTACACATCCACCTACAGTTCCACCATCTTGTTCTCTCATCTCACAAGAGTTTTAGAGCACATAATCCACAGTAGTAGTAGGTGTGCTATATAATGTGAGCTCAGATATACTCTTGAATGCAAGCTCTGTGATTTTAGCACAGCTTACAAAGCATGGACTAAGTGTTGGCCAGTCACATGCTTCAAATGTTAAGAAAATTATTTATGTTGTGCCAATTCTAGAGCACAAAATCAGTGGTTCTGTAGTATTTCCTGTAAAATGCAAGTTCAATTTTGGAAAGAGGTATGCTCCACAATGCAACTGAGCAGTTTTAGACACCATGTGTTAGAGTACATGCTCCATAGTGGTCGGAACTGTGTTCTAGTGTGCATTCAGTAGTAGCTGGATGCATGTTGCCAGTGCCAATGAAATAGCTTCAGACAGCCTCTTCTAAAGGGCATGCAAATTAGTGGCAGATCGTGTTCTCCAGATGGCAAGCTAAGCATATCCAGTACTTTTGTGCTAGAGCTGATACATAGTTGTAATGTATGCAAGCTCCATGGTGCCCTCCTACTATTTATGTCACACCTACTCTAGAGCACGATCTTAATAGTCGTGGGGAGAATCCTCAAAAGCACAGTCTCAGCAGACGAAGCATGTGTTCTCCAAAGCAAAGATTCAGTATTTGAAGCCTGCTGTAGATCATGGGTTTGTATTACCAGGGGTATGCCTAAAGTGTGTTTCACTGCTGAGGTGCATGCTAAAGAGTTAAGTTCAACAGATGCAGCATACCTGCTCTACATGTGCTTCAGAGTGTTGTCTCAGGAGTTCCAGTGCACTTTCTCAAGAGTGCAGACTGCAGAGGAATATGCAGAGGGACATGTCCTCTTGAACTGTGGGTGTTTTATTTTTGGTTGCATATCCAGAGATCAGATTCAGAAAATGTGATATACCTGCTCTGCCACACAAGCTCAGTAGTCGGAAGATAAGCCCTCAACAATACAAGCAGAAGAGTTGTGGAATATGTGTATTGTTACACATGATCGATTGAGGCAGGAAATATAAAGTATACACCAGTTCTGTAGTGGTGGCACATCATCAATAGATGTACAGGTACACTACTCACAGCTTGCACAGTCTAGAGTGCTGGAAGACTAGCAGCACAATGGCTTGTATAAAATGGCATTGAGGTAATTGTTTCACACATCTTTTAGAGCAACACCTCAAGGAAGTGACTTTATGCTTCATAAATCAAGATCATTAATGGTTACACAGTTGATCTAGAATGAGGGTTCACTCGTGGGTAGGATCTGTGTTTTACAACGCAGCCTTTGTGTAACCATTAATGATCTTGAATGAGGGTTCACTCGTGGGTAGGATCTGTGTTTTACAACGCAGCCTCCATTTTTGTGGACTAGGTCCTCCAGAATGCAACTTTCAGCAGTTGAGATACCTGCTGTAGAGTGCAGGGAGAAAAGAGGGGAAAAAATGCAACAGAGAACAAACGAAGTCATTGGTAATTTGTAGCTGCAGAGTGTAGGATCACTAGTTACACACACAGGTCATGAATCAAGATTAGTAGTAGTGGAACTCATGCTCTACTGTGGTCCAACCACGTTGGATCCAGGAAAATTCGAATCTTGGACAGTGTAGACAGTGTAATCTTATATTAATAATATAAGATTAAATTAGAAAGAAAGAGTGTAGTAGGAAAATTAAGTGGAGAAAAGAGGATGAATAACTTGGCTTATGGGGAAAACCAAAAAAATCTTAGGACAAGAGATTTGCACCATCTACATTGGGCCTCTGGTGCCCACTTGAATATCGAAGGGCACCTCACCTTAGGATCCCTTTTACGTGGGTCTTAGAAGCCAGGGCAAGTAAGTAGACATGGTGAACCACCCAGACCCAGATGGGAATTCAGCCAGAAAAGCAGTGGGAGGGAGAGGGAGAAAAAAAGAGAAAGACACAGGGGGAGCCAGATTCTCAAGAAACTAGGCCAAGAGACTAGTTTGAAAAACTGGTCCATTTTTTTTTTATTGTTCAGAAGGCTCTTTATACTTTTGATAATACATAGAGATCAATAGGTAACACAAAGTTATGCAGCTTTAGCAGCCCAGACTCTTATCAAAACTGGCTTTTCTCTCTGCATACCTAGTTGCATACACAAATATTAGGTAATTTACATCATCCTCAGGCCAAAAGAGCCAATTAACAGTCCTTTTCTGGATAAAGTTTGTCAACCAGCAGGTTTATTTGTGTTATTCTTCTCAAAGTCTGGTACGACTCTCAGAAAAAAACACTAAATAAATTACATTCTTACATAGCAAATATGCAGAAATTTATAACATGTGAAAAGAGTACAGTGATTTATAACAAAAAAATTAACTCAAAAGTCTAGTTTTGCTAACATCAAAACTACTATATAAATTTTTCCATATCCCATTTACATTGATGAATATCCTCCCAGGTGTCTAAAAGATAAAGAATATGGAGACCTGGAAGAATACATTAAATCAACAGTTAAAACACTTTACCAATATAATTTTTAACTCTCTAGTAAAGACTCTGTATCTTTAACATGCTTTTAAACTTCGTGCCTCTCAAGGTTGGGGGGCTGTAAGAAATTCACAAGCTGTAAGAGGTTCATCGGAACCTGTGAGGCAAGCTAGAGAGCTATCAGAGGTGTTTTTAAGCCAATACATTCTTTCTCAGGAGACTGACACCCTGAGTGTGCCAGAAGAGTGAAAAGCAGAGTACAAAGGGAGGCAGATTTTTACTTTTCTGGGGTACATGCTCAGGAAATACCAGGGGAAAACCCTAATGTCTGACTCACCTTCCCCACTAGACCTCTGTCATATTACCTTATCATAAGTGAGATTCCTCATGCTGGCTCCTGGCAATGCTCTAAAAGACAGGCTCAGCGGTGAATAAAAGAGTGTACCAGGGCATATAATCAGTAGCTGAAACATGAGTGTTTTGGGGCCTGGGCTTCAGATACAAATGCTTCAGAGTTCAAAATTAGTAATGGCCACACACATGCTCTAGAGCACATGCTCACAAGCTGTGCCATGCCTGCTTAGTGTAAGGACTCAGAAGTGACAAGCGTGCTGTAGTACTAGGATTTATACTGCTGGGATACAGGATTCAGTGTCCAATTGTGTAGTTCAGACATTCTTAATTTTCAACATAGTCTTGATTATGTCAGATCATTAGCTCTTGAAGGCACACATAGTCATGATAGTAGATATACTTCTGAGTAAAACTCAGTAGTGCAAAACCCATGATAAAATGTGTGCACTCTGTAGTCATGGGCTCTGTACTCCCAGTTGCACATTTGGCTACTCTGGAATGTGTGCAACTAGAGCACGTTCTCAGCAGAGCCTCGATCCATGCACTTGAACCCATGCTCAGTAGTGGTGTACTATGTCCTGCAGTGGTTTAAACTCACTATGTCTACAGGAGTGCTGGCTCACTTGTATCCAGAAGTAAACTTCAGAGTGCAAGTTTAATAATTGTTTCAACACACCTGAGCTACAGTGCAGGTTGAGTAGTCACCTGACCTACCTATAAAGCAATAAGCTAATGATTGTGATATTTATGCTTTAGAGTGCAAGTTCAGCCAGTGATGAACTCTTGTTTGGGAAGACAATTTCAGTAGTGCAGGGATGCAGAATCCAGAGTGCAATATGCCAAAAGTGTATGTGTCCTTACAACAGGTATATTTTAGGGACAGGTTCAGTAGTGGCAGGCCATATTATCAAGAACTCAGGTTCAGGAGTAAGGGAATGTATGATCAACTGTGCAGGCTCAATGACAGCAACACACTTGTTTCAAATCTTGTTAATAATCTCAATAGTGGCAGAAAGGGTGACCCAGATTGGAAACTAAGTAGTTCCAGTGAGCCTTATCTAGATGGCAGAGTCAGTATTGATAAGCAGGTATTCCAGAGGGAAAGCTCCGTGTTTGTAGTGTGTGTGATTTGAAACCGGAGAACAAAATGGCAACCCACCACAATATTCTTGCCTGGAGAATCTCGGGGACAGAGGAGCCGGGTGGGCTGCTGTCCATAGGTTCACACAGACTCAGACAAGACTAAAGAGACTTAGCATGTATTGGAAAAGAAAGTTTCAACCCACTACAGCATTCTTACCTTGAGAACTCCAGGGATAGGGAAGCCTGGTGGCCTGTTGTCTATATGGTCACACAGAGGCAGAAAAAACTGAAGTGACTTAGCAGCAGCAGCAGTGGAGATCTGCAATCAGGAGTCAGTAGTTGTGAAAAGCTTCTTGCATTTTCAGTCGTCATGGTATGCCAGGTCCAGAGCAAAGGTGCACTTGTTTGTGATACTTATACTCTAGTGTTGTATGTTCCAGAGTTCAAGCTAATTAGTATATATGTTCTAAATCAATTCTCTGTAAAAGCAGAATGGAAACAAGTAATTTCAGTCTCAGTAGTTTCTACATGAATAATCAGAAGCAGTGGTTCATACACTCAAGAGTGTCAGATCATGAGTTGCAGCATAATTGCCACAGAGTGGGGCACAAAAGTGGTAAGAAGCATACTTCAGAGTGCAAACAAAGTAGTGCTGGATGCATACTACAGAGGATGAGCTCAGTAACTTCACTGTGTGCATTCTTCAGACTATGAGCTCAGTAGTACATGATAGTGTTATAGTGACAGTATACACTTTAGAGCACTTGTTTACTTGAAGCAGAATGCATGCCTTTGAATATAAACTCAGGAGACTAGTCCTCAGAGAAGGCTATGGCACCCACTCCAGCACTCTGCCTGGAAAATCCCATGGACCGAGAGCCTGGTAGGCCGCAATCCATGAGTGACTTTGCTTTCCCTTTTCACTTTCATGCATTGGAAAAGGAAATGGCAACCCACTCCAGTGTTTTTGCCTGTAGTATCCAAGAAATATGGCAGCCTCCTGGGCTGCCATCTCTGGGGTCGCACAGAGTCAGATACGACTCAAGTGACTTAGCAGCCGCAGGCTGGACCTAAGATAGGAGGGACATATGAGAAGGAGTTTAACTTTTCCTCTGTAAATCCTCAAAAGACTGTCAGGATATGGAGTAATGTTCACTAAACAAGTTCTATATGCTAGCAGACGAAACCAGATATCCAGAGAGGCCAATCAATTGCTCATAATGAGACAGGAGACGATATAAATAAAAATAGAAAGACAAAGGATTTAAGGACAGAGGCTGATTCTACAACCAGACATGCAATAATGGACAAGTTTTGAAATGTAACCCTGCTTATTTAAATTAGATACAGAGTGCATCATGTAAATGTCAGACTGGATGAAGCACAAGCCTGAGTCAAATGGGAGAAATGGCAATAACCTCAGATATACAGATGACAAAACCCATATAGCAGAAGGCGAGGAGGGACTAAAGAGCCTCTTGATGAAAGTGAAACAGGAGAGTGAAAACTCTGGTTTTAAATTAATGTTCAAAAATGAAGATCATGGCATCTGGTCCCATGATTTTCTGGCCAGCAGACTGGAAAACAATAGAAACACTGAGAGTCTATGTTTTTGGCTCTAAAAGTCCCTGTAGATGGTGGCTACAGCATAAAATTTAAAGACATTTGTTTCTTGGAAGAAAAGCTATGACCAATCTAGACAGCTATATAAAAGCTGAGACATTATTTTGCCAAAAAAAAAAAAAAAATCATTCTATTTGGGTCTATAATTTTTTTCAGCATCATGTAAAAATTTGAGAATTGGACTATACAGAAAAATGAGCCCTGAAATCATGATGATTTTGAAGCATAGTCTTGGAGAAAACTCTCGAGAGTCTCTTGGACACCAAGGGAATAAAATCACTCAGTAATAAATTCAGTTTTGAATATTTATTGGAAGGACTACGGCTAAAGCTGAAGATACAATACTTTGGCTACCTGAAGCAATAATTGACTCTTTTTACTTCTTTACTTGTTATAAATTATTATAAATTGCTGTATGTTTGCTATGTAAGAATGTGATTTATTTAGTGGTGGTGTTTTATTTTTCTGATTTGGCACAAAACTTCAAGAAGAACAATAGAAAGAAAACTTCTGGTTGACAAACTTTATCCAGAAAAGGACTGTAAAAGGTTAATTGGCCCTTTCGGCTGGAGGATGATGTAAATTACCTAAGATTTGTGTATGCAACTAGGTATGCAGAGAGAAAAGCCTGGTTTTGATAAGAGTCTGGGCTGCTAAAGCTGCATAACTTTGTGTTACCTATTGATCTCCATGTATTATCAAAAGTATAAAAAACCTTCTGAACAATAAAGGATGGACCAGTTTCTCAAACTAGTCTCTCGGCATAGTTTCTTGATAAATGGCTCCCCCTGTGTCTTTCTCTTTTTTTCTCCCTCTCCCTCCCTCTGTTTTTCTGGCTGAATTCCCATTTAGGTCTGGGTGGCTCACCACGTCTACTTTCTTCCCCTCCCTTCTAAGACCCACGAGAAAGGGAGCTTAAGGTGGGGCACCCTTCGATAGTCAAGTGGGCACCCATGGCCCAATGAAGATGGTGCAAATCTCTTGTTCTGAGATTTTTTTGGTTTTCCCCATAAGCCAAGTTATTCAGCCTCTTTTCTCCACTGATTCTTCCTACTACACTCTTCTTGACCTAATCTTATATTAATAAATAAATAAGCTTTCCTCGCCTACGCTGTCCAAGTTTCTGATTTTCCTGAATCCACTGAGTTTGGACCCTGGTAGAGCATGAGTTCCACTACTACTAATATTGATCCATGATCTGTGCATTAAACTAATGAGCTTACACTCTGCAGCTACAAATTGCCAATGACTTGGCTTGCCTTCTGTTGCATTTTTTTTCCCCACTTTCCTTCCTGCATTCTAGAGCAAGTATGTCAACTACTGAAGTTATATTCTGCAGGACCTAGTCCAGGAAAATGTAGACTGCGTTGTAAATCACAGATCCTACCCACGAGTGAACCCTCATTCTAGATCAACTGTGTGACCACTAGTGACCATGATTTCTGAAGCATAAAGTCACTTCCTTGAGGTGTTGCTCTAGAAGATGTGTGAAACAATTACCCCAATGCCATTTTATACAAGCCATTGTGCTGCTAGTCTTCCAGCACTCTAGACTGTGCAAGCTGTGAGTAGTGTACCTGTACATCTACGGATGATGTGCCACCACACAGATCTGGTGTATATTTCATATTTCCGGCCTCAATTGATCATGTGTAACAATACACATATTCCACAACTCTTGTGCTTGCACTGTTGGGACTTATCTTCCAACTACTGAGCTTGTGTGGCAGGGTAGGTATATTGCATTTTCTGAATCTGATCTCTGGATATGCAACCAAAAATAAAACACCCACAGTTCAAGAGGACATGTCCCTCTGCATATTCCTCTGCAGTCTGCACTCTTGAGTAAGTGCACTGGAACTCCTGAGACAACACTTTGAAGCACATGTGCAGAGCAGGTATGCTACATCTGCTGAACTTAGCCTTTCAGCATGCATCTCTGTTGGGAAATACACTTTAGGCACACCTCTGGTAATACAGACCCATGATCTAGAGCAGGCAAGCCTCAAATGATGAATCTTTGTTTCAGAGAACACATGCTTCATATCCTGAGATGGTGATTTTGAGGATTGTCCTCACCACTACTAAGACTGTGCTCTAGAGCAGGTGTGACACAAATAGTAGGAGGGCACTTTTGAGACTTCTTACATCACTACTATGTCTCAGCTCTAGCACAGAAGTACTGGATATGCTTAGTTTGCCATCTGGAGCACACGATCTGCCACTCGTATGCTTGCCCTTTAGAACAGGCTGTCTGAAGCTATTTCATTGGCACTGGCAACATGCATCCAACCACTACAGAATGCACACTAGAGCACAGTTCCGACAACTATGGAGCATGTACTCTAACACATACTGTCTAAAACTGCTCAGTTGCATTGTGGAGCATACCTCTTTCCAAAACTGAACTTGCATTTTACAGGAAATACTACACAACCACTGATGTTGTGCTCTAGAACTGGCACAACATAAATACTATTTTTTAACACTTGAAGCATGTATGTGGCCAACATTAAGTCCTTGCTTAAGGTCAGCTGAGCTAAAATCACTAAGCTTGCATTCAAGAGTATATCTGAGCTCACATTATATAGCACACCTACTACTACTGTGGATTCTGTGCTCTAAAACTCTTTTGAGATGAGAGATCAAGATGCTGAAACTGTTGGTGGATCTGAAGTACATCTCTCCATGGATACATAAGACGTATACATTCAGACACGGAGGATTTATCAGAACATTACCTGAAAGTAGACAGGAGTACTTGACAAGTGGAAAAGAATATATAGACCACACAAAACTCCTAGGATGAAAGAACTAGGGGAAAAAAACAGGAGTTTTAGTAGGACTGGATCTTCCCTGAGTGGTTGAAGGAAAAGAAGCCGGGGTCCAACCCACATTGGGCCCTTGTATGAATCATAGAATAAACATTTAAATCTGAGAGTGAAACAGCTGACCTGGGGAAACCTAGATGCAATGGAAATCAGAGTTTTTGCTCCAGCTGTACATATACCAGATAAGGACCTGTGTCCCCTGAAAGGCACAGTGGCTGGGAACTAAATTTTAGGGATTCTGGGGCTATTCCTGGGCGAGGGCTGCTGTTTATTGGAGAGAGAAGGAGAAAGGGTTGTGAGGGAGAAGACTGTGTTAGGGTATGCCTGTGGAGAAGAGACAGGCAACCATGGAAACAAGGCAATATCACCGAGTCTCATGTAGGTGGTGAAGCAATCACTGTAGCCTCTCTGTCCCCACATGCTAGCATCAGCAATTTCTACAATAATGAGGAGGACCCATCAAATGCTGAACACACTTAAATGCAGAGCAGAACACCACCAAGGATTCTTCTTTAAGTGTCTGATGCAGCATACTATAGTAGAACTCCACTCAGGATGCTCCTTTAAGTGTCTGATGCACTGATTTACAGAGTAAGACCCCAGCCAAGGAAGTCTCTCGATGTGCTAACACATTGAACAACAGAGAAGTATCCCATCATTGAAGCCTTCTAAATGCCTGAATGGGTGGAACTAGGGAGAAAGACTGGCCAAAGAGGCCTTCAGTTCGCCAGCTACAAAAAGCCAAAAAAAAAAAAAAAAAAAGACTTTGATTGGGCCATAACTCCTGTGGCGTAGTCAGTCTGTGTCCCTGCAAAATGCACACTTGACACCACAGGGGTCTCTCAAAGCCAAAACCTGCTCCACCTTCACAGTTAATTCTCATTGGAAACACAACAGCCACAGGCTTAAAAAAAAAATTCTTGCAACTATTTGCACAGGATTACTTCAATCCTGTCTAACTCTTTGTGGAACACATGTCACCGCTACAGAGAACAAGCTCTAAAATATATATACTGGAACAGCTGATCTTTTCCAGTCTTGTTGCCACTGCTGTGTTTTCCAAATTTGCTGGCATATTGAGTTCAGCTTTTTCACTGACTATCTATTAGGATTTGAAATCACTAAACAAGAGTTCTGTATCTCCACTAGATTTGCTTGTATTGCTGCTTCCTAGGGTAGACTTGACTTCACATTCCAGGATTTTTGACTCTAGTTTAGTGATCACATCCTCATGGTTATCTGGATCATGAAGATCTTTTTCTGTATAGTTCTTCAGTCTTTTCCATATAGATTCTTGCTACGTCTTCTTAATATCTTCTGCTTCTCTTAGGTCCATAAATTTCTGTCCTTTATTTTGTCCATTTATGCATGAAATGTTCCCTTGGTATCTCTAATTTTCTTGAAAAGGTCTCTAGAATTTTCCATTCTATTGCTTTCCTCTATTCTTTTTATTCATCAATTATGAAGACTTTCTATCACTGTTGGTATTAGTATTATTTTTTTGGTACACTGTATTCATATGGGTATATCTTCCCTTTACATCTTTGCCTTTTGTGTATGGCCTCCTCAGACAAACATTTTGCCTCTCTGCATTCATTGTCTTGGGGATGGTCTTGATCACTGCCTCCTATCCAATTTCATGAACTTCCATATGCAGTTCTTCAGGCAGTATATCATACCTAATCCCTTAAACATTTTCTCATGGCCACTGTATAATCACAAGAGATCTGATTTAGGTTCTAGCTGAATCATCTAGTCGTCTTCCCTACTTTCTTCAATTTAAGTCTAAGTCTGTAGCAAATACTGAACTTCCACTCTGAGCTTTCCTTCTTACAATTATTCACTACCATTTTCAAGCACTTTTGCTGCACCTATTAATCTTCTCTCTGAAAAACTTGTACCATCACTCCTGACAGGATGCCCAAGTGCATGCATTTAACTCCTACTGAGACTACCCTCCAGAATAGGCATGATGAAATCATCTACTCAGCTTGCGTTCTGCCACATGCATCTTCTACTTCTTAGACTGATACTGAGGCCATGCTGCAGCTACATAGTTGCAACTCAAGCTTATCTTCTTTGACTTTCAGCTTTTATACCAGAACACATGTTCTGCCCTTCCTATTTTCAATTTCCTGAATTGATATGAAACAACTTTTGAGGTTGTTCTGGAGTATATCCCTGTCAATTCTCAAAATATTTTTTTTTTATTTCTTTTTCAAAATGATTTAGAATAGAATTACCTTGTATTACTGTGATGTTTTCTGACATACACAGCAACATCAATGTGCCACATGGATACATGTGTCACCCTATCTTGAACACAACTCAAAATTCGTTGGTAACCCCATGCTTTTGGGTTCTTCCACAGCACAAGTGTTTGATGGATCTTTCAGGCATTGAATTTGCCCTGGTCTTATCTTTTATAAATGTTAATATACCTGTTTCAATGCTATTTTCCCAAATCATCTCATCCTTGAATTCTCCTATTCAGTAAGAGTCTGTTATTTATATGTGGATCTTCTTTACCACCTCCCTGCAGAATCATTGTTACTGTCTTCCTAAATCTCATTTATATGCATTAATAAACAATATTTATATTACTGTTTCTAACTCTCTTTTTAGTCTGAATAATAGGCTGCAGGTTGAACTGCCCCACTAAAAGTGGCACAAATATATGCTTTTCTGTAGCTAATTAATATCCATTTTCATATATACCACAACTTCCTTATATATTCATCTGCTAATGTGCATCCAGATTATTTCCATGTCATAGCTTTTGTAAAGAGAATTACAATAAACATTGTACATGTGTCTCTTTTGACTCTAATTCCCTCTGGGTATATACCAAGAAGTGTGGTTGCTCAGTCATATGACAATTCTAGTCCAATTTTCTCAAGGAATCTCAAAACAGTTCTGCATACAGGTTGTACCAGTTTGTGGTACCACCAACAGTGTATCAGGGCTAAATTTT
>SJYC01122437.1:0-26838 GCA_006408675.1 Madoqua kirkii | reverse complement strand
TAATGTCTCTGCTTTTTAATATGCTGTCTAGGTTGGTCATAGCTTTTCTTCCAAGGAGCAAGTATCCTTTAATTTCATGGCTGCAGTCACCATCTATAGTGATTTTGGAGCACCCCAAAATAAAGTCTCTCACTGTTTCCATTATTTCCCCATCGATTTGCCATGAAGTGATGGGACCGGATGCCATGATCTTGGTTTTCTGAATGTTGAGCTTTAAGCCAACTTTTTCACTCCCTTCTTTCACTTTCATCAAGAGGCTCTTTAGTTCTTCTTCACTTTCTGCCATAAGGGTGGTATCATCTGCATATTTGAGGTTATTGATATTTCTCCCGGCAATCTTGATTTCAGCTTGTGCTTCATTCAGCCTAGAATTTCACATGATGTACTCTGCATATAAGTTAAATAAGCAGGGTGACAATATACAGCCTTGACGTACTCCTTTCCTGATTGGAACCAGTCTGTTATTCCATGTCCAGTTCTAACTGTTGCTTCTTGACCTGCACACAGATATCTCAAGAGGCAGGTCAGGTGGTCTGATATTCTCATCTCCTTAAGAATGTTCTATAGTTTGTTATGATCCACACAGTCAAAGACTTTTGTATAGTCAATAAAGCAGAAGTAGACGGTTTTCTGGAACTCTCATGCTTTTTAAATGATCCAACGGATGTCGGCAATTTGATCTCTGGTTCCTCTGCCTTTTCCAAATTCAGCTTGAACATCTGGAAGTTGATGGTTCACATACTCTTGAAGCCGGGCTTGGAGAATTTTGAGCATTACTTGGCTAGTGTGTGAGATGAGTGCAATTGTGTGGTAGTTTGAGCAACCTTTGGCATTACCTTTCTTTGGGATTGGGATGAAAACTGACCTTTTCCAGTCCTGTGGCTGCTGCTGAGTTTTCCAAATTTGCTGGAATATTGAGTGCAGCATTTTCACAGCATCATCTTTCAGGATTTGAAATAGCTCAACTGGAATTCCATCACTTCCACTAGCTTTGTTCACAGAGATGCTTCCTAAGGCCCACTGGACCTCGAATTCCAGGATGTTTGGCTCTAGGTGAGTGATCACACCATCGTTGTTGTCTGGGTCATGACTATCTTTTTTGTATAGTTCTTCTTTGTATTCTTGCTACCTCTTCTTAATATCTTCTGCTTCTGTTAGGTCCATACCATTTCTGTCCTTTATTGTGCCAGTCTTTGCATGAAATGTTCCCTTGGCATCTCTAATTTTCTTGAAGAGATATCTAGTCTTTCCCATTCTATTATTTTCCTCTATTTCTTTGCATTGATCACTGAGGAAGGCTTTCTTATCTCTCCTTGCTATTCTTTGGAACTCTGCATTCAAATGGATGTATCTTTCCTTTTCTCCTTTGCCTTTAGCTTCTCTTCTTTCACTTCTATTTGTAAGGTCTCCTCAGACAACCATTTTGCCTTTTTGCATTTCTTTTTCTTGGAAATGGTCTTGATCACTGCCTCCTGTACAATGTCACGAACCTCCATCCATAGTTCTTCAGACACTGTCTATCAGATCTAATCTCTTGAACCTATTTGTCACTTTCACTGTATAATCATAAGGGACTTGATTTAGGTCATACCTGAATGGTCTAGTGTTTTCCCTACTTTCTTCAATTTAAGTCTGAATTTGGCAATAAGGAGTTCATGATCTGAGCCACAGTAAGCTCCCGGTCTTGTTTTTGCTGACTGTATAGATAGAGCTTCTCCATCTTTGGCTGCAAAGAATGTAATCAATCTGATTTCAGTGTTAACCATCTTGTGATGTCCATGTGTAGGGTCTTCTCTTGTGTTGTTAGAAGAGGGTGTTTGCTATGATCAGTGTGTTCTCTTGGCAAAACTCTGTTAGACTTTGACCTGCTTTGTTTTGTACTCCAAGACCAAATTTGCCTGTTACTCCAAGTATCTCTTGACTTCCTACTTTTGTGTTCCAGTCCCCTATGATAAAAAGATATCTTTTTTGGGTGTTAGTTCTAGAAGATCTTGTAGGTCTTCATAGAACCGTTCGACTTCAGCTTCCTCAGCATTACAGGTCAGACATAGACTTGGATTACTGTGATATTGAATAGTTTGCCTTGGAAACGAATAGCGATCCTTCTGTCGTTTTTGACACTGCATCCAAGTACTGCATTTCAGACTCTTTTGTTGACTATGATGGCTACTCCATTTCTTCTAAGGGATTCTTGCCCACAGTAGTAGATATAATGGTCATCTGAGTTAAATTCACATATTCCAGTCTATTTTAGTTCACTGATTTCTAAAATGTCGATGTTCACTCTTGCCATCTCCTGTTTGACTACTTCTAATTTGCCTTGATTCATGGACCTGTGCAATATTGTTCTTTACAGCGTCAATTTTACTTCCATCACCAGTCACATCCACAACTGGGTGTTGTTTTTGCTTTGGTTCTGTCTCTTCATTCTTTCTGGAGTTAGTTCTCTACTGATCTCCAGTAGCATACTGGGCACCTACTGACTTGGGGACTTCATCTTTCAGTGTCCTATCTTTTTGCCTTTTCATACTGTTCATGGGGTTCTCAAGGCAAGAATACTGAAGTGGTTTGCCATTCCTTCCTCCAGTGGACCACATTTTGTCAGAACTCTCTACCTGACCCGTTCGTCTTGGGTGGGCCTATATGGCATGGCTGATAGTTTCATTGAGTTAGACAAGGCTGTGGTCCAAGGGATCAGTATGATTAGTTTTCTGTGATCGTGGTTTTCATTCTGTTGGCCCTCTGATGGGTAAGGATAAGAAGCTTATGCAAACTTCCTGATGGGAGAGACTGACTGAGAGGGAAACTGGGCCTTGTTATGATGAGTGGGGCAATGCTCAGTTTAGTTCAGTCACTCAGTCATGTCTGACTCTTTGTGACCCCATGGACTCCAGCACACCAGGCATCCCTGTCTATCACCAACTCCTGGAGCTTACTCAAACTCATGTCCATTGAGTCAGTGATGCCATTCAGCCATCTCATCCTCTGTCTTCCCCTTCTCCTCCTCTGTCTTCCCCTTCTCCTCCTGCCTTCAATCTTTCCCAGCATCAATGTCTTTTCCAATGAGTCAGTTCTTCGCACCAAGTGGCCAATATATTGGAACTTCAGCTTCAGCATCAGTCCTTCCAATGAATATTCAGGACTGATTTCCTTTAGGATTGATTGGTTGGATCTCCTTGCAGTCCAAGGGACTCTCAAGAGTCTTCTCCAACACCACAGTTCAGTAAACGTTTAATCCAATTTTTTGTTGATGGGCGAGGCTGTGTTCCCTCCCTGTTTTTTGACCTGAGGCCAAACTATGGTGGAGGTAATGAAGATAATGGCAAGCTCCTTCAAAACATCCCATGCATGTGCGACTGCACTGAGTGCCCCCAACCCTGCAGCAGGCCACTGCCCACCCACGCCTCTGCCAGAGATTCCTGGGCACTCACAGGCAAGTCTGGATTAGTCTCTTTCGGGGTCACTGCTCCTTTCTCCTGGGTCCTGGTGCGCACAAGGTTTTGTTTGTGCCCTCAGAGAGTCTGTTTCCCCAGTCCTGTGTAAGTTCTGGTGGCTCTATGTGGAATTAATGGCGACCTCTTCCAAGAGAGCTTATGCCACACCCAAGTCTGTTGCACCCAGAGCCCCTCTCCCTGCGGCAGTCCACTACTGACCCAGATCTCTGCAGGAGACACTTATAGTTCTGGCTCAGTCTCTTTGAGGTCTCTGGGTTCTGGTATGCACAAGGTTTGTTTGAGCCCTCCAAGTGTGGGTATGGGTTTTGATTCTCAAAGGATTTCGCCCCTCCTACCATCTTCCTGGGGCTTCTCCTTTACCCTTGGACGTGGGGTATCTTTGTTTGGTGGGATCCAACATTCTCCTGTCAACGGTTGTTCAGCAGCGAGTTGTAATTTTGGAGTTCTCACAGGAGATGTGCGCACATCCTTCTACTCCATCATATTCCTCTGAAGTATACAGTAGGTGCTCAATAAGTGGTGTGTGCTCAGTTGTTCAGTCCTGTTTGACTCTTTGGAATGCTACGGACTGTAGCCCACCAGGCTCCTCTGTCCATGGAGTTTTCCAGGGAAGAATATTTGAGCAGGTTGCCCTTTTCTCCTCTAGGAAATCTTCCTGACCCAGGGATCAAACCCGAGTCTTCTGCATTGACAGGTGGATTCTTTACCACTGAACCACATGGGAAGCCCTCAGTAAGTGGTAGCTATGCTATTATCAGAGGCAGCATAGCCTGTGATAGAGAGCTTTGGAGTTAGGCAGTCATGGCTATGAATCTTGGCCTCTACCTGCTGTCCTAAAGCAAGAACTCAAGCCAGACTGGACCTCCAGGAATCAATTTCCTGTCGGTCCAAATGGGATAAAATATTAGTAATGCCTGGCACTTACTGAACACTCACTGTGTGCTAGGATAAGTGCTAAGTGCTTCACAGTCCATTTCTCATTCAGTCTTCCCCAAACCCTATGCTATTATAATCATTTTACAGATGAGGAAACTGAGGCTCAAAAGGGTGAAGCAACTCACCCAAGAATGGTAGATCCAATTTGAACCCAGGCAGTGGCCCAGGAGCTGCTCCCCAAATTTCTCCCTTTGTCCCATATCCCTGCAAAGTTGAATGGAATTTAGGCCATTGGCTAGCTGTCTGGGAAGGTGTGAGAAGATTTTTATCTGTGGCTATAAAAACACTGAGGGTTCAAGAATGGGTATCTTCTGGGACTTCTCTGGTGGTCCAGTGATTAAGGCTCTGCATTCCACTCAAGGGGCTCAGGTTCGATGCCTGGGCAGGGAACTAATCCTGCATGCTCGTGCAGTGCACCCCTCCCCCATTTAATTAGTTAATTTTTTTAAATGGCCATTTTCTGGAACCCGACTCACTTTCATTGTGTATTTGGAAAATTTGGAGAATAAGCATGTGACCCAGCAGTGAAAACAACTCAGGGTACTGTAATGGGCTGTGGTCTGGAGTGGCAGAGAAGACCTTGAGGTCTGAGTGGACCCCAAGCTGACTGTGACTCAGCTGGCTGGAGGAAGAGGAGGATGATCCTATAAGGCTATAGATAGCAACTGTGCATAGTGGCCCCGTGAGGTCATTGCCAGCCTGCTCAGGCTCTGTTTAAAGCACTCCACAGCCTCAGAGGGATGTAGGAAAACTGGAAAGCTCCCAGGACAGCAGGGATATGACCAAACTGGAGAGGTTGAAACCAAAAACAGCCTATGAAGAAAGATAAAAGGAATGGGGATAAATCAGGCAGAAGAGAGGGCTGAGTGATGGCACTAAGAATGGCAGAGAATCCCAGAGAAGAAGGGAAGCTCTATTTCTCTATCTGGGTTAAGGTCTAAGAAAGAAGGAACTTATAGTTCAGCAGACAGGTTAGAGTTAGGCCTTGAGCGACTCTCTAGAGTGTGAGTCCGTAGGTAGGCAGAGAAACCCATGAAATCTCCTTTCACAGAGGTTGGAGCAGGGCTGGGTGCTACTCTACACCAGCTCAGCTGCTCCCAACTCACCCTGACACCTTCCCACCCCAGTTCTCACACCCCTGCCCCTCCTCCAGCCTGATAAACCCTAGTCTGATCAAGGACAGTTTTCTCTTATTCTCCTTGGGTTTCAACTGAGGGGACGGTGCATATTTGTGTTGGAAAGAGAGGGCTCCCCTGCCTCTTCAGGAAATGGCTCAGGACTGAGGGGACTTGGAGAATTCAGGGGTATCCCACCAAATGGCTGGGAACTGTGGGGAAGTGGCTGGATGTGGTGGGCAGCAATGTACTGGGACAGCTGAGACACCAGGAACCCATGAGGAGATGGGGGCTGTGTCTGTTCTATGGGGAGGACCAGGTGCTCACACAGTGAGGACGGAGCCAAAAGAGACAGGGGAGGCAGGAGGAACCTACGGGGAGGGAGAATGTGTGTCTATGGAGAAGGGTGATTCCATTTCTGCTGGCAGGTGTAGCCACCTCTCATCAACACATGGTGGGATTGGGTCTCTTCTAGGCATGCGCCAATGTTTGGATTTGGCTTGATAGGAGTCTGTCTGAGCAAAAAGTCTTCAGACGAGGCAGTTCAGGGAGGCACCTTTTCATAAGAAAGGGCCTCTCTCCCTCTTCTTTTGGGGGTCAAGAGTAAGGAGGGACGTCCCTATTTTAAGCAAGGAGAAACTGCAACCCAGAGAGGAGATGCAACCAGTTCAAGGTCACACAGCTTATGCGGGGCTGGCCAGGACTCTGGCCTTCTAAACTCCCAGCTATATGCTGCTCCTAGGGTACCAGGACGCTTTCCTGGGGACCTTTCCTTCATGCTAGCAAAGCTCCCTCCTCTTCCTTCAAACTGACTTCGGTCTCCATCCTCCTCACCTCAAATCTCTTACCGATTCAAATAACACCTGAAATCTACCGGATGCTCAGAGGCCACAAAGCACTTTCACCTCAGTCTACTAGCTCCTCCCTTGAGGCTCAGCCTCCCTGTCCCCACCGCCTCCTCCCCAGCCTGCAAGGCAGCCTAGAGTCAGAGGAGGTGAGATCAGCTTCAGACTTCTCCTACTTTGGCAGAGAACCCGCAGCGCTCCATGTCTGTAAAAGGAGCGTGGGGCAGGAGGGGGTTGGAGCCAGCCTGTGGGGCCTCCCCAGAGAAGGAGCTAGGTCAGGGGTGTGGGGTTGACGAGGAGGAGATGTGGGAGGAATGTATAAGAGCTGGGATGGGGGTGCCATAAAGGAGGGGTCCCAAGAGAGGGTCTATGGTCAGAAGGTGGAGAGAGGTGGGAGAGAGAGGCCTGGAAGTCTTAAACCAGTGAGATGTGGAGGGTGTCAGATGAGAGGGGTGATTGCTGGCTGAGCCTGGGCCAGGGGGCCCAGTCAAGGGGGAGGCCAGGGTGGCGGGGGATGAGTCTCAGGGATAATCCTGACGCCGCCGTTCCAGCTGGGGCCCCCAACTCAACCTCCCCCGCGGTGATATCAGGAAGAAACAATTGCCTCTGGACATTCCTTCCCTTTTACAGTCACTCTGGCTCCTCAGCCGCCTGTGGAGGTTAAGCAGCCCTATAGCTGAGAGGAAGATGGGGTTGGGGGGTGGCGGCGCGCAGCATGAAAGGGACTGTTGAGGGCTGGGGCTCTGGGAGCACTGAGGCGGGGATGGCTCTGCCAGGGACCACTCAGTGTCCCACTCCCTGGGCCCAGAGACTCAGGATGTCAGAAGCTGAGGGGGCTCTGGAGATGACCCGTCCCAATCCCCTTTCACACCTGGACATATGGGGCCAGGCAGGAAATGGGACTTGCCCAGGGGGGTATAGATGGTTAGTTGGTGAACCTCCATGATAAGCATCCATATCTTAGCCTCTGGCTGACTGCCCCACCTCCCCACCAAGTGCTGAAACTCAGGCAAGAGCCAGGGTCCCAAAATCCATACCTGCCATACTGTCCCCAAGCTCTGACATGGTGGCTGTCTCCTGGCCCAACACAGCTTGGAATGGAAGCACAAAGATGCTGGGAAATAGAAAGAGGAGGATAGGCCCTGGACAAAGGGACACAGGCAGGCCTGGAGGTAGAGGTCAGCTGGTGGAGAGGGGGTGCACAGTGGGGAGGCACTAGCACTGTCTTGCGTCTGGGGCCCTGGAGTAGACCGGGGCTGGGGGATGCTCCCAGACAGGGAAAGGTGGAAAAGTCACTTCTAGTTGTCTCCTTTTTGACCTCTTTCATTTTTTTCCCTCAATTCAGGTGCTCAAGGTGCCCAAGTTGGTATCCCCATCCTGGTGATTCATCATCCATACCAGCTACCTGCCCTCTATCCATGCCATCCATGGGGCCTGGGATGTCCTATGGTACCAGGGCTCTTGTCTTCTAGGACGCCCTCCATGAGGTTCAGAGATCTACCCAGGCATCACAAGCCCTCCCGTCACTGAGCTTAGACGAAGGCAGGGAAAAGCTTGGCAGTGTCACGCAACAAAAAAGAGGCTGTGTGAGGTGAGCCCAAAGGAGAGGTGAGTGAGCTGAGGTTAGCAAGATGGGCAGGCCAGTTCGGTGGGGCTTTGGAGGCTATGATGAATTAGGGTTTTGCTGGTCCCTTAGTTTAGGGAAGAGAGAGAAATTGGGAATGGTGAAATGGGCAAAGTCTCCAAAAGATATGAGCACTACCCCCAGATATTTAAAGTTGGATCTCTGAAAGGGATTTCTTTTTGCTCTGTTTAGCTCCCAGGGTGGAATAACAGGTATAGTAGAGGCATCTCCTGGTTTCAAATATAAGGAAATATTTTCGAACAGCAGGGCTGTCTGTTGTCCCATGACCAAGGCATGTTAGTTACCCAATACTCGTTGTGGAGTGGAGTGGGCACCCTGGAGACACTGCATCCCCCAGCAGTAGAGGGATTCAAAGTGGAGCAGTGCTTGCTGGGGTCACAGCAGAACAATTTAAGCCTTAACTGAGAAGTAGGGGTGTGGGACTGGTTGACGTCATGACCTATGAGGTTACTTCCAACCTAAAGTTTCCAAGACTCTCCAAGGTTGGAGTAACGTGGGAAAATTTCAAGAAAACATCAGGACTGACTTCCTTTTTAAACTGATCCAACAAAATATATTGGTGATGTGCATTGTATTAAATACAAGGGACTGTACCATGAACATACATTTATAAATTGTCCCCCTTTTCTGGCAAATGATGAATGAAAAGGTCTGTCTTGGTGGACCTTCCCATTTCCAATATCACTTAGCTCAGGTGAGTGATGTGGCCATAAAATAATGTGATACCTTACCAAAAGAGTAAAATTCCTTACCAAACTTTATATATTCAGAAGTTTGTCCCAGGATTTCCTTGGTAGTCCAGTGGTTAAGAATCCACCTTGTAATACAGGGGACATGGGTTTGACCCCTGGTCAGGGAACTAAGATCCAACATGCCAAGGAGCAACTAGCCTGTGTGCCAGGACTGAGGAGCCCACACAGAGCTCACACACCACAGCTACAGAAAGATCTTTCATGATGTAACGAATATCCAACGTGCTGCAACTAAGACCTGGCGCAGCCAAATAAGTAAATAAATATTTTTTAAAAGTTTTGTTCCAAGGATGTTCATAGCAGCATTGTTTATAATAGCAAAAGATTGAAAATGCTTATCAATTAAAAAATTGGCCAAATATGGTAAATACATACAGTGAAATACAAATGAGGATATTAAGAAGGATTAAGAATGACTCAAAATCTCCCAGTAAAGAAAAGAGTAAGACAGGATGGCTTCCTTGTTGAATTCTACCAAACATTTCAGAATTAACACCAACCCTTCTCAAAATCTTCTAAAAATCTGAAAAGGAAGTATTTCTTAACACATCCTATGAGGCCAGCATTAGTCTGATACCAAAGCCAGACAAAGACATACAAGAAAATAAAGTTACAGATCTATATTCCTTATAAATATTAATGTTAAACTTCCCAACAAAATGCTAGCAAACCAAAATTCAAAAGCATATTAAAAGGATTATACACATGCTGACATGGGACCTTTTCCTGGAATGCAGGGATGGTTTACTATATGAAAACCAATCAATATAATAGATCACATTAACAGAATAAAGGGAAAAGCCCTCATTATCAACTTCATCTACAATAGCATCAAAAAGAATAAAATACTTAGAAATAAACATAACTAAGGAAGAGTAAGTCTTGTACATTGAAAGCTACAAAGCATTTCTGAAATAAAGAAGACACAAAAATGAAAAGACATCCAGTATTCATTGATTGGCAGACTTAATATTGTTAAGCTTTCAATACTATCCAAGGTGATCTGCAGATTCAATGCAACCCCTATAAAAATCTCACCAAATTTTTTTTTAAGAAATAGAAAAATTCATTCCATTTAAAATTCAAAATGGAATCTCAATGGACCCCGCATAGCCAAAGCATCTTGAAAAAACAACAAAGTTGGAGGAGTCACACTTCTGATTTCAAAACTTATTACAAAACTATAGTAATCAAGGCAGTATGGTACTGGTGTGAGGACAGATACCTAGGTCAATGGACCATAACAGAGAGCCTAGAGAAAAAAAAAAAACAACTTAGAATATATGGCTAAATTGTTTCAGTAAGAGGAAAAGGACAGTCTTGTCAACAAATGGTGCTGGGGAAATTATCTATCATATAATATTCATATAACATGTTAATAAGAAAAAGAATGAAGTTGGACCCTGACATTGTGTATGAAAATTATTTCATAATGGATCAAAGACATAAAACTGTAAAGCTCTCAGAAGAAAACACAGGGGATAACATTCTTCACATTGGATTTGGCAATGATTTCTTGCATATGACACCCAAAGCATAGGCAATAAAAGAATACATAGATAAACTGGACTTCATCAAAATTAAAAACTTTTGTGCATCAAAGGATACTATCAAGAGAGTGAAAAGGCAACCCATAGAATGATACCTTTTGCATTTTATGCTAAGTGCATTATCCATCCAGATAAATTATCATTATTTTTAGCATGTCTAGTTCTAAGAAGTCCCAAGGGGAATCTAAACTCTTACTTCAGTGGTGCTGCCTGGCTCGGAACATGCTTTGGGATGCTCCTCTTTCACCTGCCTTCCAAGCCTCCGAGTGTTGTTTTGCTGCCCTCCATGGTAGCAAATCCTTAGGGGTGGAACCAAATTTTAGAAACAGCTCCAAGTGATTCAGAGCCAAGTCTGGTAGATGTTGATTTTGACTAGAGAATAGATGGTATAATTTATTTATTTGCTTTCTGCTCATTTCACTAAGGAACTGAGGCCTCAGGCTGGCCCAGAGGGCAATTTCCTTATGTGGTCTGGAGACTGTTCCAGAGAGGAGTCCCAAAAGTGTTCTGGCCTCTATAGTGTTGTGGAAATGGGCGCACAGTCTCCTTATAGCATATTAGCCAGCGTTGTTTTGATTACAAATGGCAGTAGCCAATACCAAGTCTCTTCAGTTAAAAAAAAAAAAAAAGAAAAGTTTATTGGCCCCAAACCCAGGAAGGATACTGGGAGAACTCACAAAATGGAGAACTGAAGAACCAGGGTCCCAGGAGATAGAATTTAGGACTTCCAGCCTCACATTCTCCTTCTCTCTGGGTGTCTCTGCTTCTCCTGGCATGCTGACCTTTTTTTTCCTATGCCAGAAAGACCTCCCCAGTGTGCAGGAAACTTGGTTGCCAGAGGCTCCAGATTAGTAATCCCAGTTCCATGTATAAATTCCAAGGTGGGTCTCTGATTGGCCCTGGTCAGGTCCAGGCTTACCCCTTAAGCCAACCACTGCAGTCAGAGGGATACAGTTGTAAGAGTGGCTGGGAGCTGAATCACCTGTCCACTCATGGAGAGGTGTGTCTCATGGACATGTGTGTTAGTGTGCACGCAGTGTATGTTAACAAAAGAAGAGGATGAGGAAGAAATCTTTCAGGCTACTTTGAACAAGGACAGTGCTGCCTGTCCAAGGGGACGTGCAAAGGAGTCACATGGTCTCCCAAAAATTCTCCAGGAGCCTACAATCTAGTTTGGGAGACGAGACACAAAAATAACCAGAACACAACAGCTTGCACTGACTCGAAGGCTGGATAAGAATATCTGGAACTCCCCACCCACCTCATAAGCTTGTCTCTTGGCTAAAAATTAGAAACTGAATGTGAAAGGGCTTTGCAAAGACAGCAGCAACAAAGCTCTTTGCAGTTAACCTGGCACATTCACACATACCCTGGGGACAAAGCATGGGCTCTGGAGTCAGACTGCCTCAGCTTCCTGAGCTGCAACATGGGAAGGGTACTAGCTCTTACCTCACAGGGGTGTCAAGAGAATTGGGGATCATGAGTGGGGAGTGCTTAGCAGAGTGACACTCGATGGGTGCTCAGAATGCACAAGGTAGTATTATTTGCATATTGTTACTTGAGCCTCTTCAAACCCATAGTCGGTAGACACCACCAGGGTGACCCATTCCTACTTTATAGTGAGGACACAGAGAAGGAAGGACTTGCCTGCTTGTAATTACATCTTCAGGTGATGGCAGAGCTAGGATAAGACCAGACCTCTATTTCCAAACTTTGCATTCCTAAAAGGTCAAGCCTAAGAGAGACCTGAATAGTGCCAGGTGGAGGTATGGAGAGACAGCCAGTATTCATGGAGAAGTGGAAATGTCCTTAGGGGTCAGCCAGTGCCTTGTACTAAGGAGGAGACCTGTGAAGGGATGGACAAGCCCTATTCGGGGCTTCTCTGCTGGGGGCTTGGAGCATGAAGCGGGTGGGAAGGGATTGGGGCTCATCGCCTCAAGCCTTCCTCCACCATCTGACACCCATGTCTCCTCAAGTACCCGACCCCCACCCCCCTAGAGCTCCTCTCCTGTGCGCTTGTTTCCCGGACTGATGCATTCTCCTCTATAAATACCAGCTCTGGTATTTGGGGTTGGCAGCTGTTGCTGCCAGGGAGATGGCTGGGTTGACATGAGGCTCCTGACAAAACACAAACCCCTGGGAGTGGGGGTGGTGTGAGGAAGGGGGATGAATCAGAGAGGGGGTGGGGGTGGGCTCTCGGGGAGAGAAGCCCAGAGAGGTTGGTGGTGTCGGGGTGAGAGTACACAGTTATAATTGTTATGATTGGAAACTGAGAGTCTACCAGGCCCTTTCTGGAAATCACCCTGTCGTTTGTAAACTTGAGGCTGCACTCTCACTGGTAGGGGTGGGGTGGAAAAGGGCCTTCATGAATCCAGAGGGAAACTGAGGCTGGGAGCTGGAACTCAGATGCTAGTGGACATACCTGAGGAGGTGGGCTCTGGTGGGGATGGCTGCCTGCACCAGGGAGGCCTTCCCATCCTCCCTGTCTGTCAGAGGCCCTCCTCCACTAGGCCTGGCTGGGGCATTCTTGGTCTTTGCCTGAACCCTCCTAAATGTTTGCCACTTTTGGAGAATCTTTAGGGGAAAAAAAAAAAAAAAGGTGATTTGCAGACTGTCTTGGAAATAGGCCTTGTCTCTTCAGGAAATGACCCGAAGTATCTCCTTGGAGCCAAAAGAAGCCCCTCAAACTAAATGGAAGCCTTTCCCCAGCTCTCTCCCCTGATCACCCCAGGACCAGGCAGGCACCCAAGGACTGAAAGGGGGGTGGCCGGGGGCTCCAGACGTGCTTGCGCCCCAGTGAAGCAGCTGGTAGGCCTGCTCATCTTCTGCCCTCCTAGGTCCGCCAGCCTCTCCCATACCCCGCGTGGGCCCCCACCCACCCGCCCGCTGAGGGGCTCAGGCCTCTTGCGGGGGAGCTGGCCTCCCCGCCCCCACGCCAGGGGCCGCCCTTTCCTGGCAGGACAGCGGGATCCTGCAGCTGTCAGGGGAGGGGCGGCGGGGGCTGATGTCAGGAGGGATACAAATAGTGCGGACGGCCGGGGCCCCTGTCTCCCCTCGCCACATCCACTCTCCGGCCGGCCGCCCGCCGCCTCCTTCTCCGCGCCGCCCAGCCTCGCCCGCGCCGCCACCATGAGCCAGGCCTACTCATCCAGCCAGCGGGTGTCGTCCTACCGCCGCACTTTCGGCGGGGCCCCCAGCTTCCCTCTCGGCTCCCCGCTGAGCTCGCCGGTGTTCCCGCGCGCGGGCTTCGGCACCAAGGGCTCCTCGAGCTCGGTGACGTCCCGCGTGTACCAGGTGTCGCGCACGTCGGGCGGGGCCGGGGGCCTGGGGGCGCTGCGGGCCAGCCGGCTGGGCTCGACCCGCGTGCCCTCCTCCTACGGCGCGGGCGAGCTGCTGGACTTCTCGCTGGCCGATGCCGTGAACCAGGAGTTCCTGACCACGCGCACCAACGAGAAGGTGGAGCTGCAGGAGCTCAATGATCGCTTCGCCAACTACATCGAGAAGGTGCGCTTCCTGGAGCAGCAGAACGCGGCTCTTGCTGCGGAGGTGAACCGGCTCAAGGGCCGGGAGCCGACGCGCGTGGCCGAGATCTACGAGGAGGAGCGCGAGAGCTGCGGCGCCAGGTGGAGGTGCTCACCAACCAGCGCGCCCGCGTCGACGTCGAGCGGGACAACCTGCTGGACGACCTGCAGCGGCTCAAGGCCAAGTGAGCACCCGCGAGAGCCCGAGAGCCCTCAGAACCCCCTCCCTCTCGAGGGGCCGGGCACAGGAGGCTAGGCCTGGGGCTGGGTCCAGTGGTCAGTACCCCATCGTACCCAGGGTGAGGGTGGTCTAGCTGTGTCTCCGGGGTAGGGGGAAGAGACGCCATGCCTCTCCCTGTGCTCTCAGGCTGCAGACGAGGCTACGGTCCCTATTTTCTTGGGGACATCATGGAGTGGAAATGGGCGACCTTGGGAGACCAGGTGCTTCTTACAGAGCATCTTAAGATGCTAGGGTGATGTTTCTAGGTTAGGTGGGCACATGGAAGGAGAAAGGAGGCCCATAGGCAGTGGGAGGGAGAGGACAGGTTGGTAGGAGACAGGGAAATCTGGGGCCGGCAGTAGCTCTCAGTTCATCTGTGATGAAGCCCTGTGGTTGGGGATAGAGAGGGGATCTTGACCCCTGGGCCAGACTTAAGCTTTACAGGAAGGATGGATCAGCTGGAGGAAAGGAGAGAGTGAGTCAGGGAGGAGGGGGGATGTGCAGCCCTCAGATTGGAACACTGACTGTGGCTCCACCAGGCTCCCTGTGCTTCAGGCAGCAAGAATAGAGCAAATACTGGTGGGTCCTGCTTTTCTGCCCAAGTGATCACTGTCCTACCACCCAGGTCACAAACGTTAAATGAGCACCTACATGGGCCAGGCTGGGTCTGGGGCCTGGGAACCCGGAGGTGGATAAAATAAGAACCTGGAGGTGGACAAAATAAGACGCAGTTCTTAATCCCACGGAGGTCACAAACTAGTGAGGACATGGACTTCCAGGGTGTGGCTCCAGGGCAGAGATTGGGCCACTTCCTGTCTCCTCCCTGTGTGGGCGGGCCCTGCTCACTCTATTCTGAGCCCACTCCCTGGGCAGCCCCCAGTCAGTTTCTCCCCAGCCTGTTTCATCCTCACCATCTGTCTGTCCTTCTGCCTGTGTCTGCCAGGCTGCAAGAGGAAATTCAGCTGAAAGAAGAAGCGGAGAACAATTTGGCTGCCTTCCGAGCCGTGAGTCCTCTTGGGTCTCCCAGCTGCCTTACCCCTTCTGTCCCCTCTGTGTCACGCCTGGTCTCCCTCTGCCCTGCCCAGGTGATCAGTGTCCCTCTCCCTCTCACTTGACCTTCCCCAGGATGTGGATGCAGCTACTCTAGCTCGAATTGACCTGGAGCGCAGGATTGAATCTCTCAACGAGGAAATCGCGTTCCTTAAGAAAGTGCACGAAGAGGTACTACGCCCTGGTGAAATCGGCTGGAGGGGGTGGCGGTGGTGCTGGACTCTGGGAGTAGGGGTGTGAGGGTATGTGTCGGGGCTGGTTGGGGACTGAAGCCTAGCCATACCCTGCAGGAGATCCGAGAGCTACAGGCCCAGCTTCAGGAACAGCAGGTCCAGGTGGAGATGGACATGTCGAAACCAGACCTCACAGCTGCCCTCAGGGACATCCGTGCTCAGTATGAGACCATTGCAGCCAAGAATATCTCGGAAGCTGAGGAATGGTACAAGTCAAAGGTGAGACTCTGGCGGCCCCTCTGCCCCCTCAGTCTCAGTCTGGAGGTATTTCCTATGGCTCCATCTCTGGGGAGGAGGGTGAGCCCGGGGTCTCCATGCTTCTTTGCCCACCCCTTCCTGCATCCTGCATCCTCCCGTCATCTCAGGGACCCCCTCTCTCTGTCCATAGGTGTCCGACCTGACACAGGCAGCCAACAAGAACAATGATGCTCTGCGCCAGGCCAAGCAGGAGATGATGGAGTACCGCCACCAGATCCAGTCCTACACATGCGAGATCGATGCCCTCAAGGGCACCGTGAGTCCCTGCCCACCTCTCCTAGTCCAGCCCTTCCCATCTGCAGCTCACGCTCTGTGACCTCGGGTGCATCATACACCCTCTCTGGGCCTCTGTCTCCTCATATCTGCACAAGAGTAGAAACAGACAGGTGGACTCCCAGGGGGCTCTCAGGATTCGTGGGACTCCTGCATGGAGGCAGGAAGGGTGGACAGCCATGTTCCCTTGTTTCAGCTGTATTCTCTGATATTCCACACAAGGCTTCATTTGAGTTTCGAGTTCCCTGGCTCAGAGGACTTTGACAAGTCCTAGGCTTGGCCATCTGGGGTGCCTCCCAGCCCAGAGACTGTGCCTCTCTCCATCCTGGGCCTTGCGTGTCCCCCTGACCACCAGCACAGCCCATCCTTGACCTGGGCACCCCCTCCTGCAGAACGACTCACTGATGAGGCAGATGAGGGAGCTGGAGGACCGCTTTGCTAGTGAGGCCAGCGGCTACCAGGACAACATTGCCCGCCTGGAGGAGGAGATACGACACCTCAAGGATGAGATGGCTCGCCACCTGCGCGAGTACCAGGACCTGCTCAATGTCAAGATGGCCTTGGACGTGGAGATTGCCACCTACCGGAAGCTGCTGGAGGGCGAGGAGAGCCGGTGAGGGGCGAGGCAGAGGCTGGCTGTGGGCTCCTGGAGGGGGGTGCGCTGAGGGGCCCCTCCTCTCCTGAAGCAGGGCTCAGGATCACCATCACAAGATCTAGAAGCAATATTATACAAGAGGCCACCACTCCGCTGATTACAGAGATTTAACCAAAGCCACCTGGGTAAAAAGTGATTTAATTAATAGCTTTTATAAAAAGAGAAATATAAGTATTCCCACATCCACCTTCAGAATTAAGAACCAGCAGCATAAAACCATATTCAGCAACTAGTAATAAAACATTACTGCCAGTCAAGGGAGAGATGGAAGCAGAGCTGGGAGTGATGAGGAAGGAAAGGGAGGGGCCAGATAGAGATGAATAGAGACAGATGGAGCTGGGACATGATAGGCTAAGAGAGAAGGTGCAGAGATTCATGCTCAGAGGGTGCGCACACTTGCGTGTGTACACACACACACGTGTTCACAGGAAAAGATGCAATGACACCCTCAGAACAAATCACCTTTAGACACAAAAACACCATGCAACCAGAAAGGGACACAAGGGAATCTTCTTCATTGATGGAAATGTTCTCTATCTTGATTTGGACTGGTGGTTACATGGATGTAGACACTGATCAAAACTCACTGGATTGCACTCTAAAGATCTGTGGATTTCACTATGTAAACTTAACATCAATTCAAAACAGGTCATTTACTCAACAAAATGATGCCCACTGATGCTCACAAAAATGATAAAATCTGAAGTTTAAAAAAAATCAGCTGACATATTTAGATACAGATTTATAGAGAGGAAGATTTCAGATACTGTAGAATAATATCCTCATATAATTATCCCTTAAGGTAGCTAAGGTCACACTGCATTTTCCTAGCTCTAGGCATAAAGGGGGGGTGGCAGTTCCTGGAACTTGCCTTCCTGTGAGTGGGCCAGAGATTCCCAGACTGACTGGAGGGTGGGCACGTGCAGTGGATGTCATCCACAGCTCCTGTTGATACACCCTGCAATGCCAAGGGCAAGAAAGAAATCTGGGTGCAGTGGAGGGTGCAGTGGGGGTCCTGGTGTCACACCAGCAGGTCAGAGATGGACGGGGTGATCCTTCCAGAAGGGACAGTTCCTGGGACAGCTCGAGTTTGCCTTTGGCCCCACGCCCCAAGCAGTGTTGAAGTCAGTGGGACTGGGACAACTGAGGATGGTGTTTACAGAGGATCAGGGCAAGATTTGAGGGGTGGTGATGAGAGATGGAGAGTCCTAACCCTTTGGGGGCCTGGTCTCTCTCCTTTTAGGATCAACCTCCCTATCCAGACCTTCTCTGCCCTCAACTTCCGAGGTGAGTGCGTGTTGGCAAGTAGAGGCTGGAGTGGCAGAAGGTAGGAGGCCAGTGCGGGCACTGCCCGAGGCCAGCCAGGAGGGGAGAATACACCATAGGGACAGGGCTGGGGTCTGGGGAGCAGAAAGGGGGCTGCTGTGGGAGAATGGGGACGTTTAGGTAGAGGCATCTTCTGACAAAGGGAGCTTTTTATTTTTTATTTTTTTAATTTCACAGTGTTGTATTTTGTGACCATGTCCCCTGCATCTTCTGGGAATATTAAGTGGCCAACTGTTTCTTTTTTCTAATATACCCAAACTCTGAGGAAGTACCAGGGTATCCTTGGGGACCTGGCAGCAGAAGCATCTAGAACCCTATGCCTGAGCTACAAGGCACCCACCACTTACTGTCTGTTTGACAAGTTGCCAAGCACCCTCCACTGCCCTCCAGCTGCTTGCTGAACATTTCCAGCTTTCTGGAGCAAGATATTGGGTGCTTGCTTTAAAAAATGAAGCCAAACCTTAGCAAAGCCAAACAATTAAAAGAACGAACTTCTAGGGCATTCTGCCATTCTGACATTAGTAATATGCAGATCGAGTGGCTTTCCAACCCCAGAGAGCAGAAAAACACGCTCTAATGATACATTAGAAAAGCAAGTTGGAGTCCTTGGCAGCTTCGCCTTTCCTAGATCAAATCTTTTATATATTCGATGTTCATTTCCATCAGAAAAAAATACATGCTGTGCTCCACCGAGTTGCAATGTTCATCACAGGCTGGCTGACTGCTAAGGAGATTTATGAACCCAAACTCATAACACCAAGGACCTAAATTTGACCCATCCAATAAAACTCAGAATGGCTCTCTTCGGTTAGCAGTTTATGCAGATACCAAGTGTGAGCCTTGCATTTAAAATCGCTTAATGGTTTTTCAAGTCAATAGTTCTGGGCCATGACAGGGCAAGTACTGCTGTTGCCGTTCATTTCACAGTGGGGAAACTGAGGCATGGAGGGACAAGTGACTAGCCATCTGCACAATAAATCAGTGACTGATTCCTGTCCATCTCTCTTTCATTAAGACATCAAGTTGTTCATCTGGAGTCAAAGGGGGCTGGGTACCATGAGATCCTTCAAAAGAGTGCCTTGGTTCTGGGCTCTAGGGTCCTCACTGTCAGGGTACAAATTCCTGCAGGGATCTCCTGGAGACCAGGGGAGGAAGGGGAGTGGGGAGGGGTGTTGGGGCGGGGGGAATGCTGGGTGGCCTGGGGCTTAGGTGATTCCTCACCCTCTTGAACCTGCCAACACCTGGAGCACACCTGCTGGCTCCTTGTCTTAGCTCAGCCCTGGGACAGCCCCTTGGGTCTGCATAGCCACCTACTGGGTGCTGGGCACAAGGACAGGTGAAGATGTTTTGCTGAAAAAGTAACAGGCCCATATTGAGGGGGTGGGCATCTTCCGGGCTTTGCCCAGTGAGACCAGGGAAGGGCTCCCAGCCACAGGAACAGCCCAGGCCTGGCCTTGGTCAGGCTGAGCGTGTGGATGAATCTGTTACAGAAACAAGCCCTGAGCAGAGGGGTTCTGAGGTCCATACCAAGAAGACGGTGATGATCAAGACCATCGAGACCCGGGACGGGGAGGTGAGTGGTCTGCCTGGTCCCCTTACCCCTGAGGTGGGGGGGCCGTGGGGTGTGTCTGGGGGACGCTGTCAGCCAGGTGTCTTCTACCAGCTGTGCTGGTTCTGCCTGGGGGCAGAGGGGTCTGCCACGAGGGGGAGGAGGTGTCCTGGGGTCATGACCCCATTCTCTGGCCAGCCCTGGGTTAGACTGGATTCTTTTCCTCTCCAGGTCGTCAGTGAGGCCACACAGCAGCAGCATGAGGTGCTCTAAAGCCAGAGACCTCTCTGCCGCCAGAGACCGTGCTCACCTCTGTCCTCACTGCCTCCTAAAGCCAGCCTCCCTCCATCCCAGGGCACCACCCCCAGCCACAGTGCTCCACTCACAGCCTCTGACCCCTGCTCACTGCGACCACCCCTCCTGGTCCCCACAGGGGACGTGGCCCAACCCTCCCGGGCACAGGGAGCCCCTGCTGTTTGAGGTCTGGATGTTGAAGTGAGGGGGCCTGACCCTGGGCTGCCCTTGGAGTGTGCTGGGCAGGGCCAGGCTGGAGCCAAGACATGGCAGTGACCTTACCCTTCCCACCTCCGTGACCTCAGGCTCTAGCATATGGCTTTGGAGGGGACTCCAGAGCAGGACGTAGGAACCCCTCAGGGTCAGGTCAAGCCCTGTGGACCTCCCCACTACCCCCTCCCCAGCCTGAGTCAGAAAGGCAGCATCCTCGGCAAGCCAGGCAGGTAACTGGGGACATAGCCCGCACCCCCGTGGAGACTGGGGGGCTTGAGACTGACCCCATGGTCCCTTACTTTCCTGAGGTGGGCTTACAAGACAGGGGCTGCAAGAGAGAACCCCCGAAGGTGCCAGATGTGGGAGCAGGAGATGCAGAAAGAGAGAGGGTGGGCGAGATGCTGGAGAGAAGAGGAGAGAGGAGAGAGCGGTCTCAGGCAGTTGGCAGGGGGGCCCACCTCCCTGTGCCTGCCCCTTCCCAGCTGCAGGGGCTCTGAACAGAAACAATAAAAAAGATAAGCACAAGCCTAGCACGGCCCCTGCTGTTTTGACTGCCAAGTCTTCTCTGAGAGAGCCCTGTCGCACTACCTCTTTTTTTTCTTTTTTAAATATTTTTTGGCCATATAACACAACATGTGAGATTTTAGTTCCCTGACCAGGAATCGAACCTGTGCCCTTGCAAGGGAAGCATGGAGTCCTAACCACTGGACCACCAGGAAATTCCTTGTATACCTCTTGAGGTGAACTGTCCTGCCAAGCCAGACTGTCCCCCAGGGCCTGCCACGCCTTCTGTTCCCAGAGCCCTGCAACCTGGCTGTATGTGTGTAGCATGTGGGGTAGGGGGCTTTTGTTGGGGACTCACACATACCTCTTGTTATGCCCCATTACCGGGACTGCCCCCATGCACTGCTCTGAAGTAGGGCTCCTGTGGTCCTTGCCTAAGGTAGCTTACACCCTCTTTCCACTAAACCTGGATCTTCCAGCTCCAAGGCCAGTTCAGGAAAAATAACCTTGTTAAGAAAAACAGAAAGCTCTATCTCATCCTTGGAAAAGAAGACTCACTGCTCTAAAAAAGATGTCAAGTCATCCTATGTTAGCTTATAATTTCAGTGTAATGCAATCTTAATTAAAATACCAAAGGGAAATTTTGGGAGAATTTGGAAAGATAGAAGGGAATGTAGGACATATGGAAAAAAAAATAATAAAAAACACATATCTTAAAGGTTTCTGTGGGGAAACTTTAATTATTCAGTTCTGGGCATGGTAGCCATGGACAGGGGCAGCAGTGAAATCTGTCTTTTCACTCCTTCCAAAAAATAAATTCCAGGTGGATTAGAGATTTAGGAAGCTTGATGGATCCATGTAGGTCTCTGTCTTCCAACCACCCCTCAGATTTAAGAGGTTACCCTTTAGAAGTGAGAAGAGGGTAGAGATCACAGACATGATAAATTTGGACAGTTTATAAGAGAAATAAATCCAATAGAGCTTTAGTCCTAAAGTCCTTAGTATGCTGTTCATAACTGGCTTTTTATAGAAGTTTCCAAAAACCTTTCTGGTGTCTTTCTCCCCCTTCTTGGATGCAGCCCTGGCTCATGAGTTCCCACTCCCCCCACCCCATACCCCTAACTTGTGTGGTCCCTCCAGGGCTCCAGGAAGGATCCCCTTCTTCAGGGTATGCTATCCTTCATCTTGCCCTGGGAGCATCTGGGGCTAAAACCCCATGTCTCCCCTCCTCCTTTCCTTTCCCCTGCAGCCCCAGAACACCCCCCACCAATCAACCTGTGGTGGATCCCCAACAGAAATGAGCAGGAGCATTTCCTGTGCACACTGGGATAGAGGGGGGCGGTGCCTTCTTATCCTGAGCCTATGATCGGCCCTGGAATCTGAGCTCCTCTGTGTAAGAGAGACTCCTGGATGAGGTGGGCCCATGTGGGCGTGGTGGTGTTCCTGTATCTGTGAGTAACCTCCGGAGTCTCTTAGCTTGCTCTTCCCTCTGAATGAGTTCTGAGCATTCATCTACCCCACAAAGGATAAAGGGACATGAGGTCAGAGAAAGGCTTAGGGGCTTCCCTACCTTCCCAAAAAAGGCTTAGGTGTAGACCGGTCACTAGAAGGAGGAAATGGAGGACTCTGAATCCTCTCAAAGAGGACTCTTTGAGAGCAGACCCAGCTCTCAAAGGCCCCCAGGCCATGACTTGACCCCCAGGAAGTCCCACATCTTGACTAGCTGTCCTAAGGCTATGCTTGAATGTCTCTTGGGTCTAAGAACACACTGCCTCTTTGAGGGCCACTTCTTGCTTCCTTCTCAGACACGTTTGTCCCTGTGATGGCTACCCACCTGACCTCAGAGAAGGGAGGAGGCCCAGGGGAAAGCGAGGTCTGAGTCAAGCCTTCCTGGACTGGAGCTTCTGGTTCTAAGCCCTCTGGTTTGTCTGTATCCCTGGGGGTTGGACCGTGACCTAGGAATCTGGGGCAGAGGAGGTGCATGTGGCCTGATCCCAGAGAATGGACAAAAATAAACTGAAAAAGATCTGGGTCTCTGGTGGTCATACACATACACCCAGATCTTCAGTGTGCACCCACGCACACACACACCGTCCCCTCCATGGCTAAACCTCTCCCTACTCCTTGGGAACTGGCGTCTGAACACAGAAATAAGAGGGTCCAGAGGGCTGACCAGCTTCCCACCATGGGAGCAGTTCCAGACCAACTCAGACCCCACCTGAGCAGGTGGAGTGGGAAGGATTGTGGAAGCAAATATGTCCATAAGCCAAAACTGACGTCTCAGCAGGCCCTTTCCTGTCCTGTCTGTCCACTCTGGCTACCCCGCCACCCCTGCGCCTGGAGACCAAGCGTTCCACTCACTCACCACTCCTCTCACTCCTCTGACCACCGGCCTGCCCAGGACTCACATGCAAATCACTGGCCTTTGCTTCAACACCTAAAATGTCAGCTAACCAAGGGCAAGTTTTCATTCATTTTATTCACTACTCTTGGTGCCTGGAAGAGGGCTTTGTCCATAGAAGGTGCCCATCAAATATTTAAATACTTGTTGAATGAATACCCACTGGGCACTTTTATTTACTTTTCTCTAAATTAAATATTTACCAGAAAGGTTGACGGTCCCCACTTCATTCACTGATTCATCAAACAGTGAGCTTTTGCCATGTGCCAGGCACATGGTGCCTCATTATGACTTGGAAGAATCTCCCGCGGCCCAGAGAGACGGGTGAACTGCCAAGGTCACACAGCGTATCACTGGCAGAGGAGGACGGGGGGCCCTGCTCCTTGGCCTCCAGAGAGCTGATTTCTTTCCATGACACCACAGGCTTGTGATTGCAAAGCAGGGCAGACTGGCAGCACGCACCAGCTGGGCGCCAGGCCGCGGGGCACTGTGGGGCCGTTCTGAGGGACAGATGAGCGCCTTGCAGCCGGCTGCTCTAGGTGAGGGCCCTGGTGAGGGCTGGAGGGCTTCCAGCTTCACAGCCAGTGTGGGCTCCGCCAGGAGAGGGCGCCCGCGACTTGCCAGGGCCTGTGCCCTCCCGACCCAGGCCCGCACACTCCTCCCCACACCTCAGCGAAAGCCCCCATCATGGTCATTCAAGCAGGAGAGAACAAGGCATGTTCCAGGCTCTGTGCCAGGCCCTTTTAAATAGTTAATGTTTGTTTTAATATTTAATATAATAATTTAAAGCCATCACAACAACCTAAGTCAGATCATGTAATTCCTCGGCTCAGAATCCTCGGAGATGGCTTCTCATTTCACTAGGAATAAAAGGGTCATGGCCTACAAGATCTAGGCTATCTGGGCCCGCTGCCTGTCTGACCTCATCTCCCTCTAGCTCCCCCAAACTCCCCCCAGCCCTGCTCTTCTGGAGCCTACAGGGCATATGCTTCCTGGAGCAGTCCTGCCCAGACGTCTGCTCCGTTTGCCTCCTCACCCCTTCAAGATTGGTTCAACAATTCCTGGTGAGGCCAATTTCTACCACTCTGTTTCAAAGTGCAAGTCCCCCATCACACTCCCATCTCCCATGTGTGTGTGTGTGAAGTCACTTCAGTTGTGTCCAACCCTTTGTGATGCTGTGGACTGTAGCCCACCAGGTTCCTCTGTCCATAGGATTCTCCAGGCAAGAATATTGGAAGAGGTTGCCATTTCCTCCTCCAGGGGATCTTTCTGACCCAGGGATCGAACCTGAGTTTCCTGTGCCTCCTGCATTGGCAGGTCGATCCTTTACCAGTAGTGCCACCTGGGAAGTACCCCCTCCCATCTCCCTTACCCTGCGACATTGGACATTGCCCCAGAACACTTATCTTCTACTGATCTTTATAATTTGTTTTTCTATAGTTGTCTCCTTCCTTGAATATAAGTAACATGGGGGTAGGAACCCTCTGTTTCTTTTTTAAATTTTGTTTGTTTATTTTTGGCTGCACTGGGTCTTTGTGGCTGTGTGCAGGCAGTCTTTCTCTAACTGAGGCGAGCAGGGGCTACTCTCTAGTTGCGGTGCACAGGCTTTTCCTTGTGGTGCCTTCCCTTATCGAGGAACTCGGGCTCGAGAGCACAGGCGCTGGTACTTGTGCCATGGGATTAGCTGCCCTTCGGCAAATGGAAATCTTCCTGGACTAGGGATCAAACCCATGTCCCCTGCATCGGCAGGCGGATCCCAGTGACTGGACCACCAGGGAAGTCTCCTTTGTCTGTTTTGTTCGCTGCTGTTTCTCTAGAGGCCAGCACAGTGCCGGGCACACAGGAGGAACTAAAAAATGTTTGTTGAATGAATGAATAAACACTGAGTTGGGCTACTCCAGTTTATAGCTGAGAAACTGAGGCTTAGAGATGTTAAATAACTTGATCAAGATCACAGAGTTAATTTATTCAACCAACCAGCCAACGTTTATTTGCAGACCACCTACTACATTCCATGCAAATTGTTGAGGCATAGCGCTAGAAAGTTTTGGGTTGCTGATTTTTAAAAAATAGTCTCAAATCTTTCTTTTAGTCTTGGTGTTCCATGTGCTTACAATGTCTTCCCCACCTCCCCATTTTTACTTTATAGAATTCAATTTACATTTGAGAATTCAACATCTGTGGGTGCCTGAGTTGGTGGAGGGGGCATGGTTGACGATGGAGACGCTCAGGCCCATCTTTAGGGTGATGAGACTGTTCTGTACGGTCCTGGGGAACCAGGTGCACAGTCATCCGCATTTGTCAAAACCAGCAGAACTGCACATCACGAAAAGTAAGCGTTAATGTACATAAACTAAAGCCAGAGATTTCATTCCTCAAGGCTCTCGTCCCTGTAGACATAATCCAGTGTTTACATGGTTTCTTCTCTGCCCTCTCCGTGTACAGATAGACACAAGCACACTTTCTTGAGCCTCCCAGAATGACAGTGGGGGTGGGGAGGGTTGGCAGGGAGGGAAAAGGGTAACTTTCTCCATCTAATGACTCCCTGCTTTTCCCAGGCTTCATCCCTCAGGGCTTTTAAGGTCAGGTCTGGCTCTCTCACCTAAACTTTTTTAAAGCTTTTTATTTTGAGATCATTGTAGATTCACATGCAGTTATAAGAAACAGTACCGAGAGATCCTGTGTATCATTTACCTGGTTTCCTAGAATGGTAACATCTTAGATAACTCTAGTACAGTATCACAGCCAGGAAGCTGCCATTGATACAGTCCACCATCTTCTTCAGATTTTATCAGTTTGTGCACTCATTAGTGTGTGTGTGTGTGTATGTGTGTGTGTGCAGGCATTTGATTCTATGAAATTTTATTACATGTGTAGACTCACACGCCTACCACTAGAGTTAAGACACAGATCGCCTCATCATAAAAGTCTCACTAGACTTTTAAAAGCAATAATGTCTTTGCTTGACATTTCTCAAAGTACAGCTCTCAGGTGCATCAGAGTCACTGGGCCAGTTCCGGGGCCCTCCCAGGGCCCCATACTTTCCCTGCACCTCTGGGAGTGGAGCTCGAAAAGCTGTGCTTTTAGCAGAGGCCCATGGACAGGGGAGCCTGGCCGGCCATGGGGTTGCAGAGAGTCAGACACGATGGAAGCGACCTAGCACAGTACACAATACCTTAAGAACCACAGGTTCTAACTGGCTCCCAAGTCTCCCATCTCAAATCCACCCTCCCCACTGTGGCTGCCAGAGGGATCCTTCTAAAAAACAGCTCTGACCATATTATCCTACTGCTTAATGCCCTGCAGTGCCCTACCCACGTCCCCCACCCCCCACCCCAGGGCCATCAGGATAGAGACCTTAGGGAGCGAAGGTCCTCCTGTCAGGACTCGCCCACTGCAGTTCAATCCTTGTAGACTCCTCTGATTCTCCTTTTGGCTTTGCTGGGGGGCCTGTGAGATCTTCCTTCCCCTACCAGAGCTCAAACCCTGTGTGCTTGGTAATCAAAGTGCGGCGTTCTAACCACTGAGCAGCCAAAGACTTCCCCAGGCTCCACTCCTTAGCACACATCATCTGCTTTCATCATGCTCCGAGTTTGGTCATGCTGTTCCCTCTGCCTGGAACGTCCTTCCCACTCTTCTCTGCCTGTTGCAACTCTGTACAACGACTCAGTTCTTACAAATGAGGATGTGGAGGTTGAGAGAGGTTTGATGTCACCCAGCAAGTACAGGCAGGGACTAGCTGGGCGCTGGTTCACCTGACTCCCTGCTCCAGGTCTTACCGTCATGGAGGCTGGGGGAAGCCACTGCTCCCTCTTTCCCAGCCTCTCCTCACCTCCACTTGGGCCTGCTTGCCCATCTGCCTCTCAGAGGTCTCACCCGGGACCTTCTCTCTCTCCCCCAGCCGCGTGGGGCTGGGAATCAGAGACCCAGGAGGAGGGAGGAAGGGAAATGGGATTTAGCCCAACGGTAACCCGACTCCATGAGTGGGTGGCTAGGGGGCGGGGCACACCACAGGGTAGGGGGCTTGGAAACGCCTCAGGGAC